>VXCM01007053.1:0-23938 GCA_014773175.1 Lucifuga dentata
CAAACACGCCTTGCAGCAGAGCTCAGGCTGAGGAAGAAAGACGTCCGAGTCCTGAAAGACAGTTTACACACTTCATCAACAACTGGATGACGTCAGGACCCCCATGTCCAAGCCTGTGGAGATCCAAGGAATTGATGTGCCCCACTAACCCTAACCCACACTTACAAACATTCAATATAATGTTTAAAAAAAAACAAAATGTGAAGTTGTCTGTCTGCTTTTATTTCTGTTAAGAATTGTTTAGTTTTAAGACATCTGGGGTATTAATGACTAAACTTTCCAGTTATATTTGGTTTTAAAAAATCTGTGGTTAAAATGACAGATTCAGCAACTTAAAACTCTGAGGCTCTGCTAACTCTGATTTGTAATCGTTTTGCAAGAATTATTAGTCAAGTTGGCCTCGTTTACATTGTCATCCACCGATGAATTTATGAAAGGAGAAATGGGGTGCATGCATGTGTATGCTCATGTTTATAAATCTCAATTTTTTGTATTTTTGTTCATATGTAATTTTCCTCTTTTGAGCCAAAATAAATCTGCAAGTTGTTGTTATTTTATGAAACCAGGTAATGTGGCAGCGTTTCAGCAGCACGGTCCACATTGAGCCCCTCCCCTCTGGTTCCATGGGTTTGGAAACAGTGAGGAGCCATTTTTACTGTTACACAGGTAAGAATAACCTGTTTCTGATTCATCAGTGAAAAATCTGAGATCTCTGATGATCAGACTATGATATTCATCTGCTGCTCCACCATTACACTTTAGAAATGTGGGAATCAGAACAATTGATTTGCACCTTGGAATTTACTGAAACTGAACTGGGTCACAGGAATTCAGATTATTAATCATAATGGAATGGTGATGTCCCAACACATAAATAACATCTGACTGTGAATCAGGCAGAATCTGTGCTGGTTAGATGAATGGAACACATTTTTGCCCGTCTGCTTATTTAGTCATGTGATGAGACAAACAATGAGGACTCATTCAGTTTAATAAGAAAAAAAAGCTAAAGAAAGAAATACATAAGAAAGAAGATATAGTTCCTCAGACATAAACCTTCAATTTCATTGGCAGTGGTTATGATTCAGTGATCTACAGAATAACAGAAGTCATTTTGTAAGTGAGACAAACTCAGTTCAGTGTGTTTTGTCATGAATAAAGAGGATTTCCAGCGGTCCTTCATGGCTTCCTTCTGCAATTCACCAAACACATCACACTGCTGTGATGACTTAAAGGAATAAGCTCACCATTTCACAACATTTGCTAAAAGACCTGATCCTGCCAGAAAACAGCAGCATTAACTTTACATTTCCTTCCTGCTGCTTAAGCGAGTTAAATTCTTGTTGTCAGTTCTTCACTACAGCACTTGAATGCACCACTAGGAAGCATTTACAGACCACTCTGCACTTTTTCTGGCGCTTAAATGCTAAAATTATGTGTAACTTCTAAAAAAACCCTGAATACACGTCTTGTTGGTTTCAACGTTTCAAGTATCAACAAGTTGATTTTAATAGCAGAATGAACTGAAACCAATGGAGGTCTGGAAGGTAGGAAAAACATTTTTAATTCACCGTTCCAGTAGTATGCTTTGGGAAATGATTGTCAGTAACGTTACATGTATGAAAAGTGAATATATTAGTCTCAAACATGCAAACTGGCCTTTAAGACAGATTTTATTGCTGGAATATAACTCACACATGATGATGATGATGCATAAATGCATCATGTAATATTTCCAGTTGTAAACTGTAATCACACTGATGTGAGCTGTGATGTGCGTGCAGAGTGATTATGATGTAGCTTAGTGCCGTCATAGATCATTTCTGCTCCTAAAAGACCATACCACCCATTTTGCATGAGCTTAATATATTCAATCTTCATACGTTACATTACTGACAACCACTTCCCAAAGGATAACACCGTATTTCAGCTTTCCTGATATTTTGCTAAATCTCTTAATCTTTCAAAATCAAATATTCAAGTGATACACCCACCTTAAAAATCCATGTTTCTCCTGCTAATAGTTACACAGCCTTATGAAGTCACGGTCCTTTAAATTTTTCCATAAACGCAGGTCTTCTTTTGGGACTATATTCCCCGGTGGAGGCATACATTCACTCCACGCTTTTTATTGAGCTTAAACACTAAAATTACATAACTTCTAAAAAAACCTGAATACACGTCTTGTTGGTGATGATGGATTACCTATCCCAAGAACGTTTACAGTATCAACAAGTTGATTTTAATAGCAGAATGAACTGAAACCAATGGAGGTCTGGAAGGTAGGAAAAACATTTTTAATTCACTGTTTCAGTAGTATGCTTTGGAAAATGGTTGTCAGTAATGTTACGTGTATGAAAACTGAATATATCAAACGTGCAAAATGGGTGGTATGGTCCTTTAAAGGTGCTCTCAGTGTGACAAGTTAGATAGTGAGGTTCATATTTTGATTTATCTTTGCTCTTACCAATTCAATCTATTAATCTTGATGTTTTTTTCCACAGTAATTCTTTTGCTGATGAAATGAGGGAAAGCACAGTGATTAGGAAGCCAAAGGACCCAAACACAAATGAAGTTATTACAATGTACAAATGCTACGTCAGTGACAGCAGAATCACCTCAGGATAGCAAACAAGCACGCACGCACGCACACACGCACATACCGATGCTTCATGTCAACATGCAGCCATAAAGGTCCCAATCCAACACAAAGTTCTGACAGCCTTCCTGTTTCTGCTGCAGCTGGCTGGTCAGTGGGCCTTGGTGCTCAGCGTTAGGGTGGGGGGGGTGGCAGGGCCTGGACTTACTGCTGTCTGGAAGAAGTACAGCTGAAAGCAAAGAGAATAAATGAACAGAGGAGAGGCAACATCAGCAGCCAACGTGCTACCCAGCGGAAGATGAAGCTCCTAACAGGGTTTCAAAAAGCTCAGCAGCTAAATCTTAGATTAAACACCCAATTAAGGATGGGAAAAAATGAATTCTGTCAGAATAAACTGATAACAAATTGATGCAAATCAGCATAATAACAAAATGACATTAAGAGCTGTAGTTTGAGGGCAGCAAACTGGCTCAATTTTCCGATAATGATAATTTTGTGAGTTTTACAAAGAAGCTAACTGAGTTTGCTGTTACACCAGGATTATTTTTATACAGCAGTTCTGTGTTTGGCTGATATCACTTGGGGTCACTATTTAGAGAAATGAATAATCTGATAAGCTTAGATGCAGCTGATGATAAGAAATATTATCCAGGGCTTGAAATGATAAAATAATTCAAATTAGTGTTCTTAAACCCAAATAATAGAGAGTAAGTGTTTTCAGCTCAATCATGGACTAAACTGTAACAATGCTGTATTTACTGTTTGTTTTACTGTAAAGCAGCAAAAGTCATGTGACAACACTCTCTCTCATTGGTCAGAAATATCTGGGGGCGGAGACATAAACTCCAAACAGGAAGTAGTTTCTATGGTGGTTAAAGTAAATCAGAGTAACAAAGATGAATGTGGATCCTTTCCTAGTCATAGCATCATTTGATCCATGAAGAAGAAAACTATGACAGCAGAAGCTGAATCTGACTTCAAGACAACATGTGGAAAACCACATGCTGCTTCACATGATGTGAAGAAGACGTGCTGCCTTCACACGCTGAACAGGAGAATGGAGCAACATGCTGACAACATACAAGCACATCCAAATCTGAACACGTGTTGGCTAACATTGATATGTTTCCACCTTTAACAGGATCTGTTTGATCTGATCATCAAAGGTGGAGTTTACTTAATGTTAAACACACACACACACACACGTAGCATCTCTGCCTCTAGAGCGATTGAGCAGAGCATCAACAGATTGATCTGGAGTTGGTTTAGAAGTTGTGCAGATCATGTTTAGACAACAAACGAACCGCTCCAGAGTTTGTTTGGAACCAGACTGAGACCACCTCCTCAAAACGGTGTGTATGAGGACAAACCCCTGTCCAGGTGAACCGGTCCAAACCACACAGGTGTGAAAATTCCTGAGCTCAACAGGTTACTGGAGATGGTGAGTCGTAGTAGAAGCAGTCAGTGCTTGAAGTGGGTCGGTGCTCACTGGTACACAGTACTGGGACCTCTGTGATTTTCATTTCAGAGTACCGGGGCATTTTCAGGAGTACCAGAACCTCTCATAAATCTTCCTATTCTACTGCAGAACAACGCAGAGGAAAATAATAGTAAAGGTTGCAGCCAGACTAATTAAATCAGGGGACCGCGTATTTATATATACGTGTACACACACACACACACACCAGGCCAATGGTGATCAGCACACGGAAAAGGGGAGCAGCAGGACACGTTACAAATCGGCTGGTGTAAAGATTAGATTGGACATGCACAGCACTTCATCACGTACCAACATAGACCTACTGGTTCTGGTCTTAGCACCAGCCTGATTATTACTTTTGATCCAGGGTGAAAAGTGAAGAACAGATAGAAGAACAGAACAAAGGTAACAAACCTTGCAGCCGACAGCCAGCAGCGTGTGCAAAACTATTATGGTGACAACTGTGGTGACAGCCATCACCCTGGTGTCATCACGGACAACTGGCCAGAAGGTGAGGACCAGAACGGAGCCAGAGATCACCATGGCAACCAGAATCAGAGTCCAGCGCAGCCACTCAAATGGTATGATCCATAAAACCTGGACAGGACAGAGCTACATGTTGGCCACTGATGTCCTTGTTTACTGTAGATATTCATATTTATGTAAAAACGTGTGCATGTAATTAAAGATTACATCTGATTAAGTATTTTACTCTTAAAATCAGATTAGAATCAAAGTTTTAATGTGCATGTAAATACTGACTAACTCGCTGATCCTATGTAATGTGTAATTATTCAGCTTATCTGTCAGTAATCCATATCTAAGTGGATTTTTTTTTTCAAACATTACTTGACTAACATAATCAAATTGAAATCTGCATGATCTGATATTGTAAACTGAGTAACAGACGTAGATTATGTGATTTAATTAAATCTGTGTGATCTGAGTAAATCCATTAACACAAGCATGGAAAAGTTCATGTATTTCCTCACTTGGTGTACGTCTTCTCATAAGCCCCAATGAGTAATGAATGTTCAGCAAATGACAGAATCTTATTAATTCCATCCATGTATATGACTTACTCCAAATTTTTACCTTAATTGCAGAAAAAAACAAAAAACAAAAACAAAGGAAAAACTCTGACTGCAAAAATCTCTGACTGTTAAAGTGAATATTTCTTAAAAAAGGATATTTTAGTAAAGTTTCACCCAGACTTACTCATTTGGACAAATTTGCATTTTCTGGCTCCAGTAAATGAAAAAGATGATAAAGCCAAACTCTAAGATCCAAAACATCTCCTCAGAAATCCATTTATGATGCCACAGATGTTCCATATATATTACACACACACACACACACACACACATACACACACACACACACACACACACACACACACACTTCTGAACAAGACCCTGAGATATGAGCCAACATGCTGGATCATTAATACACTACAGCCAAAATCAGGAAAGCGTAAGGACTCACCGATGTGGGGATATAGACAAAGAGGGAGTAGCCATAGACGCACACTGTCTCTAGAAAGGAATAGCCTCCGATCTGTCTCTCTGTTCCTTGCCGCCAGGTCAGGAAACCCCATACGCCAATGGGCACCAGCCAGGCATACATGAAGATCACCACTGCAGCTATAGTTACTGACAACAAAAATAAGAATGAAGAAACAGGAATAAGAACAGATTCCAGCATCAAGCTAGCACAACTCATTAGTGAGCATTGTGGACCAATGTTTTCTATAAAATGACCCATTTTCACAAAAATAAATGTGCTGTGACTCTCCATTACTGACTGATTTAACAGTTATTGATACGGTGAGTAAAGGTGATGATGTGGTGAGTAAAGGTGATGATACGGTGAGTAAAGGTGATGATATGGTGAGTAAAGGTGATGATGTGGTGAGTAAAGGTGACGATGTGGTGAGTAAAGGTGACGATGTGGTGAGTAAAGGTGACGATACGGTGAGTAAAGGTGACGATACGGTGAGTAAAGGTGATGATGTGGTTAGTAAAGGTGATGATGTGGTGAGTAAAGGTGATGATGTGGTGAGTAAAGGTGATGATGTCGTGAGTAAAGGTGATGATGTCGTGAGTAAAGGTGATGATACGGTGAGTAAAGGTGATGATGTCGTGAGTAAAGGTGATGATACGGTGAGTAAAGGTGATGATGTGGTGAGTAAAGGTGATGATGTGGTGAGTAAAGGTGATGATACGGTGAGTAAAGGTGATGATGTGGTGAGTAAAGGTGATGATGTCGTGAGTATGCGGTGATGATGCGGTGAGTATGCGGTGAGTATGCGGTGATGATGCAGTGAGTAAAGGTGATGATGTTGTGAGTAAAGGTGATGATGTGGTGAGTAAAGGTGATGATGTGGTGAGTAATGGTGATGATGTCGTGAGTAAAGGTGATGATGTCGTGAGTAAAGATGATGATGTGGTTAGTAAAGGTGATGATGTCGTGAGTAAAGGTGATGATACGGTGAGTAAAGGTGATGATGTCGTGAGTAAAGGTGATGATACAGTGAGTAAAGGTGATGATGTGTCTCTCTGGTTAACTGACCTCTGTGGAACTGTGGTCTGTAGTGGTAAGCTGGGTTTCCCATCTCACTGAGGAACGTGGACAGATTCCCACTGATTGCCACGGAGAACACCAGAGTCACACAGATCCAGAATGGACCTAGAGAAGCAGACACACATTTAGAGGATAATGGCTGACTACTACATTCATTCCCTAAACTTTAACACTATACAGTACTGGAACCATCATGTAAAACCCAATCCTGTGTTTAAGGACTAAAACACAGTCCTTAACTGGCACAAAGAAACAATGAAATGTCCTCACTTTACCAGACTAATCCTCTGCTTCCCTGATTTTTCTCATTTGTGTCATAAGGATAGAACTTAAGATCTTAAACAAGGGTGAGAAAACAGCTTTCATGCAGCAGTTGTTGGTAGTAGTGTGCTGTGAAAGACATCACTGTGGCATTAAAGGAAGAAAAGAGTTGCAGGTTCAGCTTAGTAACTGTTTAACGAGTGAGGAAATGGACCAAACATGTTTGTTAGACTTTAAGGATCCACGCACTGTGTGAAAAATGCCGAATAGTGTCTGTTTGTAAGAGAACTCACGAGGAAACCTTAGAGCAAAGCTATAAGGTCTAGACAGACACACACACACACACACACACACACAAAGCAGTTGCTGGTGTACTTTGGAGACTGAAAGAGTAGAAAGGTGCTCAATTCAAGTTAATAAAATTATTTAAAAAAACCCACAATATGAAAGCATGCGATCAAAAAACAGCATTCTGACAATTATGTTATTATTAGGACCTTAAAGGACTATCCTGGTGGTTTTGCATGTTTGAGTCCAATAAATACAATACATTTTCCAAAACATAAAACTGTATTTTAGTTTTCATGTTATTTTTTTCAAATCCCCTAATCTTTCAAAANCCAAAACATAAAACTGTATTTTAGTTTTCATGTTATTTTTTTCAAATCCCCTAATCTTTCAAAATCCAACATTCACGTGATACACCCACCTTAAAAGTGTGTAGTATGTTTTGGAAAATGGTTGGCAGTTACGTAAGGTGTATATGAGTTATATTCATTGGGCTCAAACATGCAAAAGTACAAGAATGATCCTTTAACAGACATGGAGGTAAGAACATGCAGAGGATAGTGGTGATAGTAACAAGAAAAAGAATGGAATTAGATTTGTGCCACATTTCGAGCGAGCAGTTTCACATTTTGAGCAAAGAAAATAAAATTTTGTACGCACGTAATTTAATTTGAGCAAACAATCTATTTTGTGTTTAAAAAAATCTTAAAGTGTATCTCTGATAACTAAACACACTCAGAGTGTTGCTGCTGCTCAGCATCTCTGTTCTCTGCTGCTCAGGTTTGACTTTACGCTGCTCAACTTGGCATAGCGTTACTACTGTGCACAATTATTAGCCAATCAGAGAGACCCTAAGCTGCTCATTTCTGATTGGCCAGTCTCCTCCAATCACTACATTTCCTGGCTGTAGGTGATTTTGAAATTGTTGTGTACAGAGTCCCGACCAACTCACATATATAGCAAGTTCGCTAACGTAACATTAGCAATGAGCTAACATTAGCTGAGTTATGAATGATTAAAACTAGCACTAATTTAGCTAGATGCCAGGAGTGTAGCGCACACCTCCACTTTTATAGTTAATCAGTTTTAACAGGAAACATGTTTAATCCACAACATTTCAAAAAGAAATGATATATTAATAGTAAAAATTAATAATTGAGGCCGTGGTGTTTCACTATTCTCGGGATTTGACACCTTGTTTTGTCCAGCAGGTATAATAAAGTAAAAATAAATATAAATATCAAATAAAAATATTTGATAAAGCCACACTTTTCTGTGATTGGAAGTGATTGGCAATCACGTCAGGGATTGTAGTGATTGGAGGAGACTGGCCAATCAGAAATGGGTCTCTGATTGGCTGATAATTGTGCACAGTAGTAACGCTGTGCCAAGTTGAGCAGCATAAAGTCAAACCTGAGCAGCAGAGAACAGAGATGCTGAGCAGCAGCAACACTGAGTGTGTTTAGTTATCAGAGACACACTTTAAGATTTTTTAAACACAAAATAGATTTTTATTTACTCAAATTAAATTATGAGCGTGCAAATTGTATTTTCTTTGCTCAAAATATGAAACTGTTTGATCAAAATGTGGCACAAATCTAATTCCATCAAAAAGAAGAACGAGGCAAAAGATGTCGTAAGATGTGATGTCATTGACTTACCATATAGATCTGGGTTACTCTTCAGGTAATGTTTGATAAAGTTCCTTCCAGGTAATGGCATCACTGACCCTTTAACTCTGTCCAAAACCTGTGTCACATGACAGAGCATCAGCCAATGAGCTTTCGTGTAAAGGAGGCATTTGTATGGAGAGTGTGCCGCTGCTTGTTTCATCCTACCTGCACTGTGTCCACATTGAAGAAAGACTGGTAGTATTCAAAAGTCCAGAAGCTGCCAGCTGGTTTTTGACCTCCTAAGAGCTGTGAGCACAAGCAAAGCTTAAAGCAAAACATGAAGACTTTAAACGTGACCTCATACTCGAGCCAAAATTCCTCCATTTTTCTCCGGAGCAGCGAGACCACTGAGCCAGCGACAGTGCACAGCTTTTTACCCTCATCAGCTCAAAACGCCTCATTAGATTCTCACAAGTAATTTTTCTCTACCTGTCTTTCATTGTTTTGATGAAACATTGCAAAAAAAAAAAATTTTACACTTGACAGAGATGGAAAGTCGACATGTTGATAGAAAGAAGATGCACTGAAAGCTGATGGAAGCACATGTTTTGAATAAATGATGCTTCCAATGTAGATACTGCACCTCTTGCTAATGTTATATTGTATGATAATCTATTACAAAATAGGTTTGCAAATCTATCATAAATGTTTCTGCATCATCGTTTCCTGCCTATGCAACAGAAATCAGAGTGAAAGTAACTGATGTGGTGACAAAGTTACAACTCGCTGAAGCTCATTAGTTTTGTTAGACCATAAGGCCACAATTACTTAGTTGCTCCTGTACACAATCCATAATAATTATAAACATATATCGTTTCTAAAGGTGATAAACATGCATCAACCCTATGTACATAAAAACTGTACCAACATCTCAATAATATTAGTAATATTAATATATTACTAATTAGGATTTTTCTTGTTCAGACAGAAAACAGGAACTATTAAAAAATATTCAGAGAGCAAATTTAGCTCTGAAAATTTGTGTTTAGTGAAAAATAAAAATAAAAAGTTGGGAAATTTATGGATGTGCATCAAAATACACACACTGATATACTAGTGATTCTCAATCTTGGTGCTGTAGTATCAAAGTGCTGCATGTTTTCCATCTCTCCCTGCTCTGACCGCACCAGAGGTCTGTACCATGAAGCCCGTTCATCAGATCCAGGGTTTCTTTACCTTAGCTGCTCCACAAAGCCTAAAACTCCAGTCAGAGATAACAGGTACCACGACGCTGGTTATCAACCGTCTTCATCAACCCAGGCTTTCCTCATCAAGCTCTGTGCACGTTCCCATAAAGGGGGCATGTCGGCCTCATTTACCTCTACTACCAGACAAAATGGACCAATCAGAGCTGTTTATTTCAGTCAGGAGGAGCAAAGTTATCATGCAGTGCTATGAAGATTTCAAACACATCATAACTGCTAAAAGCAACACCATTGCTGCTAATAAGGCTAGGGAGGAATGCTGCAGAAAGTTGCTGATAGTTTATACGTAAGTTTATGTAATTTACCACTCAATGCATCTAAATGCACCGTTTATTCCTAATGTGATGCTGCACATTCTACAGCTCTGGCACTTTAAACTTCATGCAGCAGATTTAAATATTATACTAAGAACTGCATTTAGGTCTGACACTGTCCATGTAGGACACAATCACTAGATTTTGACCAAATCAAAGTGAAATTAATTTTATTAGTTTATTGACTAATCCATTTTTAATTGTCATTCTATTAGCTGTATACTGTATACTATTATATATGTATACTATTTATGTAGGCTAAAGTCATACTGATTCCTAATATAGTATACTATGTAAAGTCATACTGATTCATAATATAGTGAACTATTAATGTCCATCCATCCATTTTCTAAACCCGTTTGTCCTGCTGAGGGTCTGGGATAGGCTCCAGCCCCCCTGTGACCCTCAACTATTAATGTATACCTCTGATTTTATAGAAGGCTTCTTTTATAGCGAGTATGGGCAAATGGCCAGGAATACCACAAACATATGTGCTACAGATTCTCAGCTGAGGGAATATGTTACGCAAACTTGTCTAGCCAGACTGGACCGGAGCCGTGCACTTAAAGTAGTGCAGACTGTAAAACTATATATAATATTTTATGCATCACGTTGCGTTTATATATAAAATGCAACGTGATGCATAAAGTTTGCGCTACTGTAACTGCACGGCCGGTCCGGAACATCTTCAGAAAAAACCAACAGATCTATTCTGTCTCTAAACTCTCTCTCTGAAGTGAACCTCGCACAATTCCAGCACCCAAATCAATGGGATCTGGAAAGAATAGTGACGCCATTTCCAAAAGAGTTGATTGAAAAGGTGGCGCTTTTTAGTCGATTTCAAGCCGAAACTCTGAACATAACCTGGTCCCAACCATGTTATGTCTGCAGCATGAGTTGCCATGGTGATCCAGCCAGGTTAAAAGAGAGCCACCTTTGTGACACTGAAAACCCTGGCTTTAGGCTCAACATGCCTCGCTAACACGCTAAGCTTGCTTCATGGTACAGCCCTCTGATCAGCTCAGGTGTGTTCACTTGATCAAAGAGTTGGTGCACCCAGATCTTGATTGGCTAAAAGAATCTGATTTAGCCAATCGGGAGTGAGAGGAGATGGAAATTATGCAGGGTTGTATTTGATTCCCCCAATGTATTTGATACTCCACAATACTACACCATCACTGCACAATACTGCACAATACTGCACCATCACTACACAATACTGCACTATCACTTCACAATACTCACTGTCACTGCACAATACTCACTGTCACTGCACAATACTGCACCATCACTGCACAATACTCAGCGCCACTGCACAATACTCAGCGCCACTGCACAATACTCACCGTCACTGCACAATACTCACTGTCACTGCACAATACTGCACCATCACTGCACAATACTCACCGTCACTGCACAATACTCACCGTCACTGCACCATACTGCGCCATCACTGCACAGTACTGCACCATCACTACACAATACTGCACTATCACTTCACAATACTCACCGTCACTTCACAATACTGCACCATCACCACAATACTGCACCGTCACTGCACAATACTACGCCATCACTGCACAATACTCACTGTCACTGCACAATACTGCACCGTCACTGCACAATACTGCACCATCACTGCACAATACTCAGCGCCACTGCACAATACTCACCGTCACTGCACAATACTGCACCATCACTTCACAATACTCACCGTCACTGCACAATACTGCACCGTCACTGCACAGTACTGCACCATCACTACACAATACTGCACTATCACTTCACAATACTCACCGTCACTGCACAATACTGCACCGTCACTGCACAGTACTGCACCATCACTACACAATACTGCACTATCACTTCACAATACTCACCGTCACTTCACAATACTGCACCATCACTTCACAATACTGCACCATCACCACACAATACTGCAGTGGGAGTTCTGTGACGGCACAGAAAAGCTACAGAATGTTCTGCGTTTGCTGTGGTTTCAATGCTGCCCTGTGGACCGATCGTATTAAAAATGGCTTAAAGCAAACCTCTATGTAATTAGGCCCACGTTAAAAAACATCTGCCTTAAATTAATAAATTAAAACAAACGTTCTTTTTATTTGCTTTAATTTGTGTTCTTTTATTGAGGGCTGTTCAGTTCTAACTTCAGTTGGTCCCTCGCTCTCGTTCTCTTGCTCAGGAACAGAAGGGTTCAATGCCTTTCACACCGCTGATTTCACTGCTGAAAGGAAGATATGGAGCAAAGACAATAATGCTACTGTGGAACCGAAGGCAACCTAAGACTGGAGGACCAGGACTGAGGATCACTGTCACGTACATTTGGGGGATTCATGTGCCCGTTATGTTTCATTGAAGTATTGTCTTTCAAAAGTATGAAATATATTAAGAAAACAAAAATCCCATTGTCTAACTTTCCACTAAATTTACATTTTTCAAATATTCTGCCATCAAACAAACACACAGGACCAACAACATTTCCTCCTCCTTGATGCAGGAAATAAATATCAAAATCTACACAGGTATTTGCTCACCTCTGAACTTTCTTTAGCACCCTCCTCATCCTCTGACAAGTCTAGTTTGACATCCTCTCCCTCTCCACCTCCTCCTCCTCCTCCTCCTCCAGTCATGGCGGTGCTGGAGCCTGACATACTGAGTGTGGAGGCTCCAGGATCTGCAGACAGCAGCTCAGCTGCTTCCTCAAACTCTACACACATTAATAAACAGGAAGCACATTGAAATAAGACAGTGTGATGTCTTTGTGGTGCTACAAATTGCCCAGATGTGGTGCTATTGTAATATCACCAGATCCTCCCCAACCCCAAAGCCCAAACATACACATCCACTCTAGCTAACTTTTCCACAAATTTTCAATTTGGTTGATCAGGTAGCATAAATGCTACTAGAATAAAAACAAAATCTAAAACAATGGACAAATCTGGATTTTGTGAAAAGGTTCGTGTAAATGTTATCATTTCTTGCAGCCAACTCTAAAATCTCCAATGTTGAAATGTGCTTGAACGCGCTTACAGAGAGAATTTTCAAAACAGCCCCTGCTTGGAACTGTTTCACTTTGCATCCTCATCGTATGTTTGTCTCAAAAACTGTGGTTCATAGTGAAATGAGCTACAGCTTGTTGCTGTTTGGAAAGTCGTGCTCACTTACTGCTGTTGTTGCTGTTGTTCAGCGAGAGCTTTAAGCCCCGTAAGCACATCAGACCCCCAACACACACACACAATACAGTATGTATATACAGTATATTACTTAAAGGACCATACCACCAATTTTGCATATTTGAGCCTAATATATTCAAGGTTCCTGACAATCATTTCCCAAAGCATACTACTGGAACGGTGAATTAAAAAGGTTTTTCCTACCTTCCAGACCTCCACTGGTTTCAGTTCATTCTGCTATTAAAATCAACTTGTTGATACTTGAAACGTTCTTGGGATAGGTAATCCGTCATCACCAACAAGACGTGTATTCAGGTTTTTTTAGAAGTTATTTAATTTTAGCGTTTAAGCTCACTAAAAAGCGTGGAGTGAATGTATGCCTCCACCGGGGAATATAGTCCCAAAAGAAGACCTGCGTTTATGGAAAAATTTAAAGGACCGTGACTTCATAAGGCTGTGTAACTATTAGCAGGAGAAACATGGATTTTTAAGGCAGGTGTATCGCTTGAATATTTGATTTTGAAAGATTAAAAGATTTTACAAAATATCATTAAAGCTGAAATACGATTGTCAGTAACGTAACAGGTATGAAAATTGAATATGCTAGGCTCAAACATGCAAAATGGGTGGTATGGTCCTTTAACAAGCATTCTTGCTGCTAACACTAAGAGCTTGAGGATATCTGATTGATGTATTTCCCTCCTAAAACTCTTCACTGGGCAGATGGAGGAGTAGAACAACAACTGGGCATAGAAATAAAGAAAACGAAAGCTCAGGAGCTGTAGTCTAGTCAACAATACATACTTGAAACACTGAAATAAATTTGAATTTTATTTTCTTCACCTTGGAATTGTAGCTCGTTTGGACTGGCCATTGCTTCAGTGGACAGAAAGGAGCCTCAGACACCTGACAGAAGGTGAACCTGAGAAGTTTAAGAGCATTTCACGGTGAACATTACAGAAGGCAAAACAGCCGTCACCACCTAGCTGCTAATTTAAACTAACATATGCCACTGACAAAACTTCCTGAGCCACTAACCGATTCTGCTGTAAATGTGGTGACCAGCAAAGAATAAATGAACCAACCTGTCCGCAGGTGACTTTCCAGGTTAAAGGTGTTAGCAATGAGACGTCACTGCTTCTGTTCACTGACAGCTGCTGTTAGCTAAACTACTTGCTGCTGTATTTGTTCGGATACATGTGACTAACGTAAATATGTGATTAAGTTGGTTTACTAAAGCAAAATCACACTGATAACTCGATAAAATAATAATAATAATAATAATAATAATGATAACAATAATAATAATAATCCACACCAGCTGTCTGTTCCTAACTACTGTCAGATTAATAGCATGTCTTCCGGTACACGTCACCACGTAAACAAAGGGGTCACGTGACGTTTTTTCTACGAGAGGCTTTTTTTTAAATGAACTTTATTGAAACAACATTTTTACAAAAATGAAATTAAAATTTAACCAGTAAACATATTAGGAAATCAGTGTTCATACAAAACGCTAAGATTTTAAATATTAGACAAGAATGAACTTTTGACAGCTTCAGGATTTGAGGAATACTGTATTCAAGTCATGTAGTGCTTTAGCTTAATTTCTAAATACCACGACGTTGTTCTTTTTACATGACAGTTTGCATTTGTGGATATGGAGTTTAGTCGTCATAGGTACAAAATTATATGAGAGAGACTATCAAGAAGGATGTTTATTATTTTCACCACAAATTTTAGGTGGATGCTGTAGAGCTCTTCAGTAGATGATATTTGGTTAATTGTAGTCCCTAAGTGCAACTGTTAACTCTATTTTTTTTTTTTTTTTTTANTTTTTTTTTTTTTTTTAATCATTTATCATTAAGCATGTAAAGAGGAAACTGGAAAATTACTAATCATCGTCTTGAAAATGATACATTCAGTGACATCAGACATAATTTAGCAGAGAATACCTTTGCAAATGACAATAATGGTAACCATTATTGTGTAATGTATATGTATATATAATGTATATGGGAAATTTTCAGGCCATAAAACATATCCAAACCAGTTCAGGAATATAAAATAGTCTCTTTAGATAAACTTAGTCATTTTATGAGTCTAGAGACTCATTTTGGAGAAATTTTAGAATTACTGCTATCTTAAATCAGATTAAATCTACCTAGCTCTTCAAATTGCTCATGGATGATGTAAAACAGAAACTGTAAAAGATGATCTTTCTCACCACTTAATATTAATTTACTGCGTGAACCCAGTTAAATTTCTCCTTTTTTTCCTCTCTGAACATTTTCTAAGGAGAATCGTGACAATTATTGAAATTATTTCTTTAACTGGTGATGACATTACTGGTGATGTTTCACAGACATGTCGCTGCTGCAGCCCTGAAGCGTCGAAGAGGAACTATAGCGTGACACAATGTTTTCAGTCGGAATTTTTAAACCCATGCACCTTCCGTTCGCCATTTTGGTTCCATGTGAGTAGCGTTGCATTTGTGAGCAAAGGATGCGTTTTTCTGAGGGAAGGTGACCGCTGTAGTTTATAAATGGCTTCGTCTGTGGTGGGGAGAAGGTTGTTCTGTACCGCGGCAGAAACTGCAGCCGCTTCGGTTAAAACAAACCGCTGGGAAAGGCTGAAAAACACGAAAGCAGGTGAGAAACAGAAGTAGGCAGGCACTGTGAGGTTACGCTTTAAAGGACCATACCATCCATTTTGCATGTTTGAGCCTAATATATTCAATTTTCATACGTTACGNTTAAAGGACCATACCATCCATTTTGCATGTTTGAGCCTAATATATTCAATTTTCATACGTTACGTTTCTGACGATCATTTCCCAAAGGATAAAACTGTATTTCAGCTTTCCTGATATTTTGCTGAATCTCTTAATCTTTCAAAATCAAATATTCAAGTGATACACCCACCTTAAAAATCCATGTTTCTCCTGCTAATAGTTACACAGCCTTATGAAGTCACGGTCCTTTAAATTTTTCCATAAACGCAGGTCTTCTTTTGGGACTATATTCCCTGGTGGAGGCATACATTCACTCACGCTTTTTATTGCGCTTAAATGCTAAAATTACATAACTTCTAAAAACCCTGAATACATGTCTTGTTGGTGATGATGGATTACCTATCCCAAGAACNAATGGAGGTCTGGAAGGTAGGAAAAACATTTTTAATTCACCGTTCCAGTAGTATGCTTTGGGAAATGATTGTCAGTAATGTTACATGTATGAAAAGTGAATATATTAGGCTCAAACATGCAAAATGGACGGTATGGTCCTTTAACACTGTGCATAACCCAGTTTCAGATTAATAAAACGAGTTATCTCGTTGTTGTCTCTGCCGTCCTCATCTCATATATAATGTTTCCATGGTTGCAAAGTTATAATCAGATGACGCTGACTAAGATAAGACGGGATCAGTAAATTAGGTCACATACACTCACAGTAAAACAGAACATGTACAGTTAACACAGATGTAGGCAGTGCACATAAATGTCAGTTACTTCCAAGCGTCTCGCTACAACCCAGTGACGCCACGCTACATTCTTCATTTTTCATCTCAGGAAAAGGTCTGTGTATCTGCTGCCTTTTTAAAAGTCCATTTCAGTCCTTAAAAGAAATAATAAGACTGAACCTGCTGCTTCTAGTTTTTTTGCTGCCTGAAAAGTGACACCTGTAGAGGGTGCTGTTGAGTCATTTTCAACCGAACTCTTATCAAAAAAAATATAATTTACCATGAAATGAAGGTAGATAAAATAAACAGCAGTTTTATAAATGTTCAGAATATCAGTCAGTTTTAAAGGCCCCAATTGTATTAGAATGATAATTTCAGGAAATATTACTGTCACTTCTTTCTGATGATCTTCTAAAATAACACGGGAAACCTTTCATTCATTTAGTACTGCCAGAGATGATCACATCACATGTCAGGCTTTTTTTTTTTTTTTTAAATAATTAAGTGCCACAGCACTTACACAGTTGAGCCAAGTGTGTAAATACATTTTTATATATATGATTAAGTACAACAGTTACTCAGAAATGTAAGAAACTAAATAAGGTTTAATTTCTTCTAGAAACAACAGCTATCAAAAGATAGAGGTACGAGACCTTTGAACTGTATTTTGTAACAAAGCACAACTGTAGTTTGAATTAGATTTTAGACTTAGCAAGACTTTTGGATGAGGGTTCGGTTGAAAATGACTCAACAGCAAGTACACACACACGCACCACAGATGCTGCCTTCATGCCACATGCTGCAGTTTTTGGCTGAGAACTGAGTCTTATGTTCCCTGGTAAAGTTTATGTGTGTATTTGCAGGTGTATGGTGTCGCAGCCTGCTCTCTGACTACAAAGAGGCGTGTCGGGACGTGGTCGTTGGTGCCTGGGAGCGGCCGGTCAAAGCTTGCGTGTATGCGGCCCTGCTGGGTGGTGCCTGGGCCTGTTTCTACACAAAACCCGACCGCTCCTCCTTTGAGGTGATTCTCCTGGAGCGCTCCGATCAGCTGGGTCTGCTGTCGCCGTGGATCCGCAGCGCAACGTCCGACGGCCACGTGCAGAATCTAGTTAAGCTCCGAAACCAGGGTCGGTTGCGCCACGCTAATCTGGGGCTTCTCTCTGTGGTTTACTACGCCGACCACGATCCAGACACCGCTCTGTTTGAAGCCCAATGCTCCAACCTGTCCACGCCCTGGAGGGAGCTCCCCCAGCGGGTACTGGATGTGGGCTTTGCTGGTCACTGGTGGATCCTGGACTCAAAGATGAGGGACTACGACATCAACGAGGAGGAGTTCAAGCACCTGCCAGCGCACATGCAGGCTACGTCGCCACCCAGTGTTCAAGAGGTGGAAAAGAACGAGAGGGCGCACAAAGAGTCCTGGTTAGCGCTGCAGGCGGACGACGAGGACAAAGACATAAATGCAGAGAGCAGAAAGGAGGGCGAGACCAGAGAGACGTGAAACAGGAGCAGACTCACCTTTAAAAGCCTCGTCATCAGTTCAACGTGATGACTTTTAACACTGAATACATATGAAGCTGATGTCAGAGTCACCAGGACATTTTTTTTTTAAATATTTCACCATTTTGCCACTTAAAGTCATAGAATTGGTATTTGTCATCTTTTTAGCACAGAAATTCACACACCCAGGTCAATCCTTATCCGTGTTTATCAGCAACCTTTAGGTGTCTGACGATGATTTTATCTTACGTCAACCTGACAGCCTCACACAGTGTTTCCAGAGAGTTATTACATTTAGTTTATTATTCACTTTTTCTTTTTCATGAACTAAAATAAATTCAGTAAAAGTGGTACGTATGTTGTTTTTATTAGAGAAAAGGCAGCATGTGTGGCCATCATTTCCTGCTGATCCTAAATCAAACTACTGATTCCACACTAATTATTTAATAGAAGTTCTTTACATCTTTCTTGCTATTAATGTTTTCTAGCTGTTTCCACAGTTCTTTAGGTAGTCGCCTCTTGCCTGGATTGGCTAGGTGACTAGAATGCTAAAATTTGTAGTTTGATTGTGTGATTGACATAATTAATAGGCCTTTTTTTTGTGGAAGACATTTTGTGAAAGACTCGTCACAGCAGGAAAATGACAGGATGATAAGAACATTAATAACTCTGATCCACTTAACTGCCAGTGTGAGAGCAGCGGGACTGTAACTAAATAAATGCAGCCGTTAATGACATTAGCTGCATCTGCTGGATCAAAATGTCTGCTGTGAAAAGGTGCTTCGTTAGCAACATGCTAACATTTGCTTCACGAATGACAATTTCTCTTTTTTCACTTTTTATATTTTATTTTTATATATTTACTGTATATTTCATATAATATTGTCAATGGAAAAGCTTTACTCAAAGTAAAATTTGGTCATAAAGAGGAATTCAGGAATTTGGACTTAAAGGATCATACCACCATTTTGCATGTTTGAGCCTAATATATTCAGTTTTCATACATGTTATGTTACTGACAATCATTTCCCAAAGGATAAAACCATATTTCAGCTTTCCTGATATTTTGCAAAATCTCTTAATCTTTCAAAATCAAATATTCAAGTGATACACCCACCTTAAAAATCCATGTTTCTCCTGCTAATAGTTACACAGCCTTATGAAGTCACGGTCCTTTAAATTTTTCCATAAACGCAGGTCTTCTTTTGGGACTATATTCCCCGGTGGAGGCATACATTCACTCCACGCTTTTTATTGAGCTTAAACACTAAAATTACATAACTTCTAAAAAAACCTGAATACACGTCTTGTTGGTGATGATGGATTACCTATCCCAAGAACGTTTACAGTATCAACAAGTTGATTTTAATAGCAGAATGAACTGAAACCAATGGAGGTCTGGAAGGTAGGAAAAACATTTGTAATTCACCATTCCAGTAGTATGCTTTGGGAAATGATTGTCAGTAACGTAACGTATGAAAATTTAATATAGTCTCAAACATACAAAATGGGTGGTATGGTCTTTTAAGATGAACAGTTTTCATTATTTTGCTGTTTTGTGGACTAAATGATTAATCAAAAATAATTAACTTATGCATTTTTTTGTTGTGATGCATTTTAAAAGAAAAATACATGCATATTGTGCGTGTATATGTGTAGTTATAACATTTGCTTCACATAAAACATTTCCGTCACGTCATGCAGTCACAGTTGATTCAGTCTGAATGTAACAGCAACAGGGATTTTTGCAGCTCATGATTGAGTTTTTAAAATCTTCAAATCTTTTTGTTCATAGAGTTACATAGGACGTTATACATGTATATTCTGTTCCTGCCTCATTTAGATGCTACAGCGATGAATATCATTTACTGTTACTATAAAATAGAAATGCATAGATCATGGTAAAGTGTTTTTGGGTGGTAAGATCAAAAGTTGTTTTTAAAACATTACAAACAGTATACCGTCATAAAAAAAATAAATTGCCCCCTCCCTGATTTCTTCTATTTTTGCATATTTGCCACACTTACTTTAATCAGTCCAGCTTTCATGTCCTCCTGATTTAATCTGGTTAACATCACACAGACAATCTAATAATCATCTCACAGGGAGCTTCTTAGAAAACTCATACGGGATAAAGGAAGCTTGTTTGGTCCCAAACTGAGGAAGTTTGTATTTCCGACCAGAAGGAAGCAGCCAAAACTCACCCAGCAAAGGATGACTGGGGTCAGGAAGGACTAACCAGGTCTTCCTAGTCTCTCTAGTCACATGAAGCTGACAGGTTAGTAAGATCAGTGTGGCTATCTTACTCCACATTTTAACAGCATGTTTCCTCCTGTTCTTTGAATTAAGATTCCCATACCAACAAATCAAAGAAAAGGTTCAAACAGATTCCATAAAACATTTTCATCAAAGACATTTCCATGTTAAAAGTACAGAACAACAAAAAAAAAGTACAGACGCTGCAGAGTTTTCCCTCCAACAGCGTCAGTATCAGTACTAATGACAAATTAATACAGTCATCAAGTACAGAAGGCAGGTACTTATACTGCTAAAGGACCTCCACAGACTGACCCTTGATGACGTCAGAAGGACGGGAAACCATGGACACGTCTGTCATTGTCAGAAGGTGAATATTTAAAAAGGACTGATGGCATCAGTCCTTTGGTATGTAGGTGGTATGGTATGTATGTATGTATAATATGGCTGTTTTCATGTCACTGAGACACGACTGANTATGTAGGTGGTATGGTATGTATGTATGTATAATATGGCTGTTTTCATGTCACTGAGACACGACTGAACGATCAGCAAATAATTATTTCTCCTCGTGGTTCCCATAGATAGATAGATAGATAGATAGATAGATAGATAATACACCGTTGTATTCTGCCATTGTTTTGACAAGATGTCCAATTAGTGACGTCGCACCCGAAACGCGGAAGTCTCCGTTTTTTTGGATATATATTTATTAATATCTTTGGAACAACTGAACATAAGTTGATGGGGTTTTCAGCATATTAACTGTCGAATAACTCTTCTTTCACTATCTTAATTCTAAAATCCATTAAATATACACTTTAAATAAGCGTTGGTAAGAAGTTAGGACATCAATGAACAGTCCGGCAGCATAAGTCAGTCTAGTAGTGTCCTCTGTGGACTGGAGCACTTCCGTTTTGAAGTGACAACGCAACACATTAAGACAACGCAAAAACATTACGGTAACGCGACAACATTAAGACAACACAAAAACATTACGGTAATGAGACAACATTAAGACAACGCAAAAACATTACGGTAACGCGACAACATTAAGACAACACAAAAACATTACGGTAATGAGACAACATTAAGACAACGCAAAAACATTACGGTAACGTGACAACATTAAGACAACGCAAAAACATTATGGTAACGCGACACATTAAGACAACGCAAAAACGTTACGGTAACGCAACAACATTAAGACAACACAAAAACATTACGGTAACACAACAACATTAAGATAACACAAAAACATTACGGTAACGCAACAACATTACGGTAACACAACATTAAGACAACACAAAAACATTACGGTAACGCGACAACATTACGGTAACGCAACAACATTAAGACAACGTAAAAACATTACGGTAACGCAACAACATTAAGACAACGCGACAACATTAAGACAACGCAAAAACATTACGGTAACGCGACAACATTAAGACAATGCAAAAACATTACGGTAACGCGACAACATTAAGACAACACAAAAACATTACGGTAATGCAACAACATTACGGTAACGCAACAACATTAAGACAACGTAAAATCATTACGGTAACGCAACAACATTAAGACAACGCGACAACATTAAGACAATGCAAAAACATTACGGTANTTAAGACAACGCAAAAACATTACGGTAACGCGACAACATTAAGACAACACAAAAACATTACGGTAACGCGACAACATTAAGACAACACAAAAACATTACGGTAACGCAACAACATTACGGTAACGCAACAACATTAAGACAACGTAAAAACATTACGGTAACACGACAACATTAAGACAACGCGACAACATTAAGACAACGCAAAAACATTACAGTAACGCAACAACATTAAGACAACGCAAAAACATTAAGACAACGCAAAAACATTACGGTAACGCGACAACATTAAGACAACGCAAAAACATTACGGTAATGCGACAACATTAAGACAACGCAAAAACTTTACGGTAACGCGACAACATTAAGACAATGCAAAAACATTACGGTAACGCGACAACATTAAGACAACACAAAAACATTACGGTAATGCAACAACATTAAGACAACACAAAAACATTACGGTAACGCAACAACATTAAGACAACGTAAAAACATTACGGTAACGCGACAACATTAAGACAACACGACAACATTAAGACAACGCAAAAACATTAAGACAATGCAAAAACATTACGGTAACGCGACAACATTAAGACAACACAAAAACATTAAGGTAATGCAACAACATTAAGACAATGCAAAAACATTACAGTAACGCGACAACATTAAGACGACGCAAAAACATTACGGTAACGCGACAACATTAAGACAACGCAAAAACATTACGGTAACGCGACAACATTAAGACGACGCAAAAACATTAAGGTAACGCGACAACATTGAGACAACGCAAAAACATTACGGTAACGCGACAACATTAAGACAACGCAAAAACATTACGGTATCGTGACAACATTAAGAAAACGCAAAAACATTAAGGTAACGCGACAATATTAAGAAAACAGAAAAACATTAAAGTAACGCAATAACATTAAAACAACACAAAAATATTATGGTAACGCAACAACATTAAGAAAACACAAAAACATTAAGGTAACGCAACAACATTAAGACAACACAAAAACATTAGGAAAACGCTGCTTTCTAAATGTTGTCGTGTTTTCATAATGTTTTTGTGTTTTCTTGTTGTGTTTTCTTAATGTTGTTGTGTTACCATAATGTTTTTGTGTTGTCTTAATGTTGTTGCATTTTCTTAACATTGTGTTTGTGTTTTAATGTTTTTGCTTTTTGTTAATGTTGTGTTTTCTTAGTGTTGTTGCGTTACCGTAATGTTTTTGTGTTTTCTTAATGTTGTTGCGTTGTCATAATGTGTTTGCGTTTTGTTAATGTCGTTGTGTTTTCTTAATGTTGTTGTGTCTGGCACTTCAGGGCCACCGTAGGATATGCAATATGACAGAAGAGGAGCAACAAAATGGTCTTCATCATGTTTTTATCCAAAAGTCCTCAACTTAACATTCTGCACTGAAAACCACCTCACGTCCTGATAGAGATGGGCGTGTCAACTAGTTAGACAGGTAGGCTACCTGTGTTTTATCTGT
>VXCM01007054.1:0-35406 GCA_014773175.1 Lucifuga dentata
TGTGTGTGTGTGTGTGTGTGTGTGTGTGTGTGTGTGTGTGTGTGTGTGTGTGTGTAACTAAGGTCAAGACAGGCTGCCCTCCATCTCAGACGATACGTATGAACACACGGCTGACAGCAGTGTGGCTCTGCTCAGGTCAGAGTGTTTTTTTTTTTTTTTAATGAAAGTTTCAGTTTTTACAGACAGAAATAAACCTGAATAACTAGTTTACACCAATTTTTACCTGGATTTCAGTTTTACACCGATTTTCACCTGGATTTCACTTCCTCACACACTCAATTTTTGGTTCCTGCTTTTCACCAATGAAGTATCTAACCTTTAGTACATTTCAGACATAAATTGAGACAAAAACAAAAGGAAAACACACGAGCTGCTAATTATGTGCCAGAATTTCTTTTTTAATCAGATTTCCACATAGATTTTTATTATTTTCCCCATTTTTCCCAGTTTTTATAATAATCAAAATAGACGCTGAAAAATCATAATATTTTTAATAAAAACTGAAAAAAATGTAGCACCCACTGCATGTTAGTGACTGTGTGTGTGTTTCCTGTCTTAACGCTAACCTTGCATGCAGAGGCCACCACCGTCTGGGCGCTGTCTGATGCGAGGCAGAACATCTCGAATCCATGGCCGTACCTGGAGGTGAGCAAAGGGGGGGAGGAAGAAGAGGAAGAGGAGGAGGAGGAGGAGAAGGAGGAGGAGAGAGAGGAGGGAGTCACTCCATTAAATCCACACCAAATGCTTAATGGCACGTGAAACGCAGTGAGATGAAGGGACGGTAACAGTAACAAAGAAAGCTTTCCCAGCCTGACGTGAGTTAAATACTGGGCTGTTCCTCGGCGTCTCCCTGACGAGCTTCCAGGCTTCCGTTCTCATGTGATGCTGGCAGGTAAATAAGCAGACAGTGTGAAATTAAAGCACTGATCAGCGATGACTGGCCCTTCTCCCTCTGACAGAAAAGAACAACGGCGCTCCGTTTAATCAGTCACAGCCTAATTACTTTTAGCTTACTGACTATCACTCCGTTGTTGAAAATGCCAGCAAACTAAAATCCAGGCTGCCAGCGGAGGAATTCCTCCCCGTCCAGCATCTTTTCAAACATTCTTTTCACACTCTGGCAATTTGGCACCACGGTGAGAGTATAATTTATGCAAGAATAATTCAGCCACTTCCTCATTTTAATGTTTCTATTATGCCCTAAATTAGTCAAGGGGGGCCGAAACCAAGAGGAGGTAGAGAAATGCTCGTCTTCGCACACAATGCCACACCTCGAATAAAACGCAAAACCGTATGTCATGTTTATGGTGGATTGACTGGTAAATGGATTTAACATTGGCCACAAATGGAGCCGATATATTAGGCCTGGAGAAGAGGCTCATGGGATGGTGAGAAGCCGGGATTTGATTGGCTGATGAGTGGGAGGGGGCAATGATGAAGAGAATTAGGAAGTTTATCATTCCCAGACATATTAAACCCTTTGGGTAAAAGCAAATAAAAACAATTTCATCTGGTAATTTTGCTTTATAATGAGGAACAGGAAGAGACTGTTTGTATGCTAATGCTAACACTGCTCTTTGGATATTTGTATGTATCAGCAGGTAAGGAAAAGTATACTCACAGTTTCTGGACCTCGGGCCAGAGTGTGTTCTGGAGGAGATGATCCTCTGGTGGGGGCTCTACACACACACACACACACAGAGTAAATCACAGAGTTTAGAATCCTTACATAACTCATTTTCAAGGCCTGAAACCAGAGCGATTTCAACATTCACATACACCCACGTTCCAATTTCCTAAATAAAGATTACAGTTAAGTACCGACAATAATTTTCCTCTTTTAAATCCTGTATTATTAACCCACAGAGCCACAGAGAGCATGCATCATGTGACTAGCAAACAATGTCAAAAGATCTGCAGCCATACATGAGACAGAATAATGGCTGAAGAAAAGCTGATCACCTGGAGTCGATGTTTTCTCATTCACACAGCTTATGTTAGCATTTAGCTCGCGTCAAATCCTTAGCCCTTCAACTTGCAGCTTTTCTCAAAAAGCTGTTTTGAAACAACTGCAGCTTTATCTCCAATTCTTAACGGCTGCTGGCTTTGAGGGGGGATCAAATTTAATCTCTCTCCCTGCGACCGGAAGCTCTGCAGCTCAGGCGGCCTTCGTGTGGCGTGTAATTGAAAGCTGCACTCCTCCTGTTTTGTCGTTGGTCATCGGCTTTCCATTTTGCCTAATTATTCATTCATCTCCCTGCCTCTGGAAGCCAATCAAAGCACTGAAAATGCGTTGTTAACAACAGTCTCCGCACTTGGTTGCTTGCCGCATCACCCGGGGTCAGTGATACTTAAACTTTCCAATCACGTAAAGCCTGCTTTGTAATTAGCATTGCAGTTTAAGGAGTGGCTTCAATCATGCTGATGACAGCCCTTGACACCCTCCAGCCCCCGGGGCTTCAAAGTGCCCCACTACGCTCTCTTCATTAACTCTCCTCTGCATGTTTGCTGCAATCACTTTCTCTATTTCTCTTTTTTCCTCACATTTTTCTCTGCGCACCTCTTCGTTGTCCTCTCATGCCATTTCTCTTCCTGAAGCCACCAATCTTATCTAACCTATGCAACTTTTTTACTTTCCCCTCACCTATTATTTGTTACCACATGTTCCTCGCTTGTGTCTTTTTCTTGCGTCTTAGTCCTGCCCACTATAAGACGTAAGAAAAGATGCATGGAAAAGATGCAGAAGGACAGAGGAAACCAAGGAAAGATGGTTTAAAGGACCAAACCTTTAAAATATCCAGTGACAGGCAGACAGGAACTCTTAAACATGGCTGCTTTGTTCCATTAGTGGCTGAATTTCAATAAAGAATATGACTGTGGAGACTGTGATAACTTTTCTCTCTAAAATTATTTATCAAGGAGGTTCATAAGAAAGATTGTTATCTTTCAACAAAGTGTAGATTGAATAAGATTTCAGGTACCAGTCAGGTTGAGAGGGTGGAAATAAGACTCCTGGTATTGGTCGGATACACTGTTAAACTGCTGCTCTTCCTCACTGGTCTTTGGAGCGAGGTCACCTGCAAACAAAATTTACTTTTCTGTAAATTATATTTGCCTATTATGTCACATAAAAGAAGTAAACTACTGAACAAACTTCAGAATGTACCAATCCTCGATTAAATAAGATACAGCTGTCTCAAACTAATGGAACTAATAAGAATTGATTACAAGATGAAACTTGGCCAAAACCTTGAAGACAAGAAATGCTCACATGCAGAGCTGAGCATTATTTTTACCTTGAAACACAGCCTTGTTGGACAGACCTAAGGCAGGCATGCTGGCTCCCTCTGGTAGGTTAGCAGAGTCCTGCTGACGAATGAATAAATGAATCATTAGACAAACATGCATACGTGCATACACACACACATAAATCATATAGGACTTATTAAGGATAGAGGAAAATCTGTTTATTAAATGTTTTTACAGATGGAAAGCAAAGTGTGAGATGCTTGGTATGTTTAAATGCACATTTAAAACTTAGATTCTACTTGGTGTAAAGAACCATACCGGTAATTTTGTATGTTTGAGCCCTATAAATACAACCTGCATACACGTTACATTGCTGCCAACCATTTTCTAAAACATGTAAGTTGAGTTCCTTAAAGGACCATACCACCCATATTGCATGTTTGAGCCTAATATATTAAATTTTCATACACGTAAGGTTACTGACAATCATTTCCCAAAGNGCATGTTTGAGCCTAATATATTAAATTTTCATACACGTAAGGTTACTGACAATCATTTCCCAAAGCGTACTACTGGAACTGTGAATTAAAAAAAAAAATTTCTACCTTCCAGACCGCCATTGGTTTCAGATTCTGACACGTTATTAAAATCAACTTGTTGATACTTGAAAGGTTCTTGGGATAGGTAATCCATCATCGTGAACAAGACATGTATTCAGGGTTTTTTAGAAGTTACATAATTTTAGCATTTAAGTGCAATAAAAAGAGTGGAGTGAATGTATGTCTCCACCGGAGAATATAATCCTAAAAGAAGACCTGTGTTATTCAAAAAATTTAAATGACTGTGACCTCATTAAGCTAAACTATTAGCAGGCGAAACATCAATTTTTAAGGTGGGTGCATCACTTGAATATTTGATTTTGAAAGATTAAAAGATTTTGCAAAATATCAGGAAAGCTGAAATATGGTTTAATTTTTTGGGAAATGATTGTCAGTAACGTAACATGTATGAAAATTGAATATATTAAGCTCAAACATGCAAAATGAGAGGTATGGTCCTTTAAGCAAGTAAACAATCCATCACCTTACAATCGCCGTAGGCAGTCTCCCCATGCATTTCCTCACCTGACACTTTCCCTTGTAAGTCAATGAGTCATGTATATAGTGTTCATGTAAACGTACTGATTGTAGAGGAGATACAGGAAAAAAGAAGACATTTTGGTGAGATGGGATAACAGGACAGACAGGACAGGTTACTCACGCTGCCTGTCAACAGCTGATCGCTCGATGTCCCAGAGATGTTGGCAAAATTCTTTACAAAATTGCGTGGCGCTTGAAACACACGCAGGACCTTCTCATCAGCTCCGGACACAAACTGGAACCTTCCAACCATGGCGAGACACTGCATGTCATACCCGTGGATCTGCGGCCGTGAGATTTCGTGCCAGGTTGCCTGCAGAGGTCCAAGACATAGAAAGATAAGATGCAAATCTAATCCTCATCATCATGCTATCCATCTACATCATTTGCCAGGGATGTCCGGGTGTTTAGATGAATCACTCCAGGCTTTTGCAACCCATCCAAACAAAACATTGGTTACCATGTTCAAATCAAATATTTCCATCTTTAGATGCTAAGTGTTCTTCTCACTGGGGAAGACAGAGAACTCCACTATGACCGGATTTCCTTTGGCTTTGGCATAAAAAGAGATGGAAACAGTCCAAACTACTATCTTAGATAATGTTATGAAGACTGAAATCAAGATTAATGCCAAACTGGCAGAGGATTTTTTTTTTGTTTTTTAACCATGCCTGTAGCAGTTTTATTTGCCTTGTGGTGAATTTAGAGGATGCTGGATGAATCCAAATAGTGTCCTATGCTATTGCCAGGGATGTTTAATTGATTGACGACTCAGGCTGTGATTACTTTCAACTAAATTCTTATTTCTTCTATTAGAGTTTAAGTTACCAAATCAAAAAAAAATCCAATCATGGAACGGAGACTACGCATATTTTAGTGACTGTAGCACATAGAATTTATGTGAAAAAGACAGGTATTGCAAAAAGGTTAGTACAACCTGACCAGTATTAAAAGAACAGAAGCACATGGAGTCATTGTTAGACTACAAAAGACAGCAAGAATCCTGTATGAGAGCTTATGACCTGACAGCTCTCTGACTTCAATACTGTCTCATTAAGGAAGAAAAAAATGGCCTGCTGGTACTTTATGCACTACAAGCTCAACATAAAGAGCATTGTGTCTTTCAAAGCTCTAAAATTTAACTTTCTTTCAGGAACTCTAAACTGATATGCATATGGATTAGCAGTTTTCCTAATATTCCTAACCTGCGATCTGCTTTCCCAATTCTTTTTTCCACACACAAACTCCAGCTTATTATCAGTGATTGTGGCACCACTTTACCCGCTTGTTGTCTTTCTTCCTCCACGGAGTGAAGAGTCTGGTGGTCTGGTCGGAGCNTTTACCCGCTTGTTGTCTTTCTTCCTCCACGGAGTGAAGAGTCTGGTGGTCTGGTCGGAGCCCACGCTGAGGATGAACTCGCCCTCAGGATCCCAGCTCAGGTCGTGAACCCCATTAAAGTGGCCTGATATGACAACCCCAGGCTTCCACTCATTCTGGCAGATGTAACATTCAAATCACAGTTATAAGTGTTTTCACCCTCCCCTTGCACAGAAACATTCGATGGCATGCACTGAGACCAATGTCTAGGTTGAAAACTACATGAGAGTGCATGATTATAATTGATTTCATTAATTTAAAAGGAGTGTAATTGAAATGCTATTTATCTCTGAACTTGTACTATAACTTCAGATCCCACTCGTTCTCAGAAACACCCAGCAAAGAGACACGCTAAACTCAAACTGAGTGGCAGTCAGGAGGCTCGGTGTGACTAATTCTACTAATCAATGTCTCAGTTTAGCTGCGTAGCCTCACTTCTATGTATCTCAAAGTTTCAGGGAAAATTGAAAACATTACATAAATAAGCCACTTCTGCAAGAAAACATTTAACATTTGTACTGTAAGTGAATAAACTAGAGCTACAAATCAACAAAATAATCTGGCATTGTATTGATTTGATAGTAAATCAAAAATTCTCACCTCTTTGTCTTGATTCTTGTACCAGAGATGTAAGGCGCCATGAAAAGCATGAGCAACAATCATAGAACCATCTGGACTCATCTGGCAGCCATAGAAACCCAGAGTGTTGCCACCAACCTCCCCTACACGCACCTGGTGTGTGAGGAAAAAACATACGGTTGCGAGGGTGATCATTAGTGATCAGAAGCAACAACTCATCAACCTACTCAACACACTCTTATCTGACATCAAGCATGGTGAAGAACATTCAGTTTCTGGGTCAGAGTCTCTGACTCGCTGCAGACAAAGATGAAAGCAATTCACGATGAAGATCATTGATGTGAAGCATTTTTGTCCACGCTGAGCAGGTTATGTTTTCACCTGCGTCAGTTAGTTTGTGTGTTTGTTAGAAGGATTATTCAAAAAGTTCTGGACTGATTTTGATGAAATTTAGAAGGGCGAGGCATGGCAGAGGGAGGAAACCATTCAAGTTTGTTGCTGATCCAGATCCATGGGCAGATCCAGGATTTTTTTTTTTTTTTTTTTTTTTTTTTTTTTTTTTTTTTTTTTTTTTTTTNGGGGGGGGGGGCATATTGATCCCATGACACACTATCAATATGTGCAATTTCTTTAAAAAAGTAAATAAATACTGTTTCTTATGACAAATGAACCAATTAAATCCTATTATTATTATAGCTGTTTCTTCCTCTTTAGCTCAGTATATTTCTACAACCAGATTAATTTTGATTAATTTTGTATGGGCGTGTTTGGCCTTGGTGGAGGTTTGCACTCTAATGAGCAGCCCTCTGGTTAGACTTTGCTGCCACATGTAGCAGCTGCCCTCTTGTGTGACATTCACACTTGCTTATCCAGACTGTTTGTTCTATTTTATTACCTCAAATCAGCATTTAAGCTGATTTGAGGCGAGGAAATCAGCGGAGAAAATGTCCAATCTGTCTTCAGTCTCCCTCCAAAGCTTATTAACTAACAGCCTCCATAATGGTGAAAAGTAACAGAAAAAAACAAAACTAATTAAGCTGACAAGTCAGATGAAAAATTATGCAAAATGGGACGTATTAGCATTAAATAAACTGTGCTGGGGTTGTTTTTTTTTTTGTTTGTTTTTTGTTTTTTTTAACAAAATAAATTTGTTTAANTGCTGGGGTTGTTTTTTTTTTTGTTTGTTTTTTGTTTTTTTTAACAAAATAAATTTGTTTAATACAAAATGAAAGCAGTTGTAGTGCACCATGTCATATTAAACAAATAATCATAAAAGACAGCAAAGCTTGAGAACACAGAGGATTTACATAAATTGGATTTGGGTGAGAGCCTGTGACCCCTGCGTAATATTCAAAGTGAAGATCATATAGACAGAGTAAACCCTCAGAGGGTCTTTGGGAAGGATAAGCCTGAACTGAAAATCCAATCCAATATGAAATAGCACATAATCGCTGCCTCTCAGGTCAGAACAAAGTAGAAAATAAAAATGGCTCCTTTAGGATTCTCCCCGCCTGTCCAGTGTTTAGCACCGGGCTTTTGTGTGTCGGGACAAATCTGTATTGAATTTTAGAGTTTGTGGATTCAAATCACTGCATGGGGTAGCTAAACCATTTTGAGGCAAGTATAATGCAATAAACTGTCCACATTTACAGCAAATAAGAATTGTTCAAACTCCATCTGGGGTCATTTTAAAGGACCATACCATCCATTTTGCATGTTTGAACCTAATATATTAAATTTTCATACACGTAACGTTACTGACAATCATTTCCNCCATTTTGCATGTTTGAACCTAATATATTAAATTTTCATACACGTAACGTTACTGACAATCATTTCCCAAAACATACTACTTGAACGGTGAGTTAAAGTTTTTTTCCAGACCACCATTGGTTTCACTTCATTCTGGTATGCTATTAAAATCAACTTGCTGATACTTGAAATGTTCTTGGAAAAGGTAATCCATTATTGTGAACAACACGTATATTCAGGGTTTTTTTCAAAGTTTCATAATTTTAATAAAAAGCGCAGAGTGAATGTATGTCTCCACCAGGGAATATAGTCCCAAAAGAAGACCTGCATTTATCGAAAAATATTAATGACTGTGACTTCATAAGGCTGAGTAACTATTAGCAGGTGAAACATCAATTTTTAAGGTGCATTTATCACTCGAACATTTGATTTTGAAAGATTAAGAGATTTTGCAAAATCAGGAAAGCTAAAATACAGTTTTATCCTTCGGTAAATGATTGTCAGTAACCTTACATATATAAAAATTGAATAAATTAGGCTCAAACATGCAAAATAGATGGTATGGTCCTTTAACTTCTTTTTTTGCAGATAAAAATAAATAAGGACATTTAAAGGAAAGTGTAGTAGGAAAAAGATTACAATGAATTACAACTGACAACACCTAAACAAACGAACAACTGACAACCAAAATAACAACTAAAACAATCTCATAAAATCAAAACTAAAACTGTAAAACATGAATGTGAAGTGAATTTGATGTCAAATTGGTGAAGTCTCCCTTCAACTGTAGTAGTTTGAACCTGCCAGAGAAAATGGCTTATGTAAGAATAAACAAAATATGACGCACTGTCTGCATCATCCTCTGCAAAATTATTAGTTTTTTTGCATTTAAACACAAACCAAACATTTTTTTATGGCCGTAACTCATCACATCTACTCCTACGTTGTGTATCTGTACTTTTAATTTGTTACAAGTCAAAGTAAAACTCTGGACTCAAGGACTTGGAGTATTTTCTGGACCAGGCCCACAAGCAGTTCAAACAATTAAAAGCTTTATCGGGCCCCGAGGCCTTGAAGGTAAACTGGGCCCAGAGGGGAGATCTATTCAAATCGATATGAGCAGAAGCCACCCTGGAGAGCACTATACTGCTACATCAGCACCACCGTGGTGTGTATCCAGACATCCTATATCTCTGCTATCTTTAATTAGCTTGTGTCTTAAATGATATGGACTCTGGCTGTGGGAGAATATGAGAATTAGTAAATTCCACTATTAAAATCAGAGGAGATGAGCAGATTAGCCAGTTTTGATTATTTTTTTAAACAGGTACACGCTGATGTGCAGATTGTGGGACAAACATAAGAAGGTGCATGTGTACATTATGTCAACAAACAGGTGGAGAGGGTCTCCAACACACACATCTTCAATACGTCCGCTTACTGTATGTGACAGTAAAGTGTCGCCTTCAATCATTCGGCCTTTGTCGGGAGCCTGGTTTGGTCATCAGTGACCTTCAAAGTAACACCTGCCTGCAGGCTGAAACACGACGGAACTAATGACAGCGATAAAGGCACGCCTTTGCTTTAAATGGCACGCTCCCCCAGCCGTCCAGAGAGAGAGAAAAAGAGATGGCGAGGTTGAAACAGAGATGGTGGGACTGAGAGAGAGAAAGAGATGCAACATTAAGGAGATTGATTTTAAAATTCTGCACACAAGAGCCCGCCGTAAATCATGCGAAAACTCACAGAGGCAAAAAGCCATCATCTGTCTTGTTTACGAGANGGGGGAATGGAACAAGGACAGCAGCAAAGGGAGAGCATATATCATTCTGGGAGGGATGGTGACGAGGAATGAATGAGCTCAGCCAAACCGGGGAAACCCTAAAATACTGACTGACACATAGAGAGGCTGAAGCTTTTCTTCTACTCACCTACTGTTACACGGTCAGAATAATGTCAACATATAGTATAATCCCTGTTTATCAAAATATACAGGTACCAGAGAAATCTAAGCAGTGCAACAACTCTGCAAAACAAAACAAACAAAAAAAAAAAAAAANAAAAAAAAAAAAAAAACTACTTGACTTAAAATATTCTGTTTTTAATTGGAAATTCTACTTTGTTATTCTTATTCAAATTTTCTTATGTCTGATAATTTAATGGAGTCCAGTCCAAAAGCATCGCAAATTACAAAATTACAACAGTGTTGGAACCACGATTAGAAAGATAGAATTTATTGCAGGGTTTTTACTGGATTTACCTGAGGTTTCTATTTTTCTGCTCACTAATTTCTATAGTGTAAATTCATATTCAGATGCAGCAACATATATAGTGTTTTATATAACTTTGTTATTAGCTGCTTTTCTCCATTAGCCGTAAGTTTAAGTGTAACTTGGCGACACTATGCAAGAAGGTTGAAAATAGGTTATCTCTCACACACACATACACACACAGAGTCCCTCCAGGCATTGTGGTGGCCTGCCGTGGTCAGTCTGGGATGTTAATTACCAGTGTGTCTTGTTAGTAAGATGTGCTTTACGCGGCAGTGGGCCTCAGCCACCCTGCTGCTAACCCTGCTCTCCATTAAATCTCACCAATTACTCTAATCAGTGTGGAGACAGAGAGCACTTCTTTGTAAAAATCAGCTAATTAAGACACACATGGCTGGTCATTTACCGCTCCACACTCTGCTACGCTAAAAGTCTCAATGTCCGAGAGAAAAGCTTTTGTGGGGCTGATTCAAGTAGGAGAAAAGCCCAAAAGGACCAAAGAAGTGGAACATGTGGCTTCAGCCTTAATTCTGAAGAGAACGCTGACATTTTATAATGTTCCGTTCACACTCAGTGGACACTTTACACCTGCAGTGTAATCTGATTCTTTTTTAAGTGGCTCATATCCGATGGCTGTGTTTACACAGTTCAAACCTGAAACAACCCACATGCGCAAAAAAAGCTTTAGTTTCTGAGAAAGAGGCAAACAAAATGAAATCAAATACGACAAAAATAATTACACAAGCATTTGCTTTCCAAAGGTCTGGAAGGATGTAATTAAAATTTTAGGGCATTTCAGAGGACTTGTTGCAGCTCGGGCGTGTGCAGTACACATTCATAGATTCACGTGTTCAGGGAAAGAGAGTGAGTAGGAGAGGGAGAAAGAGAGAGAGAGAGAGAGAGAGAGAGAAAGGAGATAGTGAAAGAGAAACAGGGAGAGAAAGAGAGAGAGAGAGAAAAGGAGGAGAAAAGGAGAGGAAACTCATGTACTTTCAGTCAACACAAAGGTTATTCCAGGTACAGGGTTTGTTTGTTTTATTTACGCATTCATTTTCACCCTCCTCAAAGGTTGAAAGGGCCTGAACTGAGAGGACGGCTACGCTGACTTGATTTCAGAAGCCATTGCACCTTTTCTATTCTGCCCACCCGTCTAATCATACTGGGAAGATGTGACACCAGCACTGGCTTCCGGCTCTAATCATCATCCTTTTGTCATGGAAACGGCAGGTGAATTACACTTTCATGGTTGCTGGTAACTGTGCATGTGAATGAAAAGATCAAAGGCACAAAAATGTCATTGAACAAGTGTGGAAGCGTTCTCATCACCTTAAGAGTGTGATCACACTCAAGGTGCCTGCTGTGGCAAGGTGAGCCGCTTCTGCTACGGAATGTTGTGATGCCTGTGTGTGTGTTTGTGAGCACATGTGCAAACATGGAGGGAAATCTAGGACGTATGCATGCATATACCAACAAGTGTCCCATATTTTACCATGCCAGAGAGTAAATGTATCTGGTTCAGGTGTTTGCAGAGGTAGTCTGAGGTCCTGCAGCCGCCATCTGAGAATTAAAAAAAAATTATTTTAAAAAAAATGGTGGGGCAGATGGGCAGAGGACTGCTTTTTCTTCACCATCCACACTTGTGTTAAATTTAGCCCTGTGCTGGCAAAACAGCAGCTGTTGCGAGTTCAAAGAGATGAAGTATAGGGGAGAGAAAGGATGAGAGGGAGAGGAGAGGAGAGCAGAAAGGGAGGTAAACAGTGGAGAGAAGGAGGAAGAGTGATAGGGCTGGATCATAGGGAGAAGATCACAGTGGGAAGAAGCAGAGTTTTTGGCATGTCTTCCATCAGTTTCTCCATCTGCTGTTGGGGAAAGAGGGGGTTCGGTGTGAATGAATGATAGAAGGGAAGATGGGAGAAAACAACTTCAGCTTGTCTGAGCTCACACTGGTCCGTCAGGCTCAGCGCCGCTTCATCACTGTCTATCAGTTCTATTCCTGACACCTCAATGTCACGGAGAGTGGAAACCGACGTAGGGGCACTGACAGCACGAGAGAGGATAATGGGAGAGGAACAAGCTCATGATCGTGTCAAAAGTTCCTGAAAGGGAAAGTAGCTGAAACAAGGTACGACGTGTGAGCGGGGGTCTTGATGTATGTGTTGGCATACCTGGACAAACCCTTGTGTAACCCTTCAGAGAGAGTGATTGATATAAAATGACTACTGCATGTGTGTGTGTGTGTGTGTGTGTGTGTGTGTGTGTGTATATGAGCAGAACTCCATGCTGACCTGCTCCACCCAGACTCCTGATCCCTCCTCAGGTGCCCAGAGGATCATGGTTTTGTCCATGGAAGCAGAAAGCAGGCTGAGAGGCTGCTGCAACTCACCACCTGTAGCAGCAGCAAACAGCAGCAAACAGCATTAAAGGACCATACCACCATTTTGAATGTTTGAGCCTAAAATATTCAATTTTTATACATGTAACGTTACTGACAATCATTTCCCAAAGCATACTGGAACGGTGAATTAAAAAAAAAAAAAAAAACCTACCTTCCAGTGCACCATTGGTTTCAGTTCATTCTGGTATGCTACTAAAATCAACTTGTTGATACTTGAAATGTTCTTGGGATAGGTAGTCCATCATCGCGAACAAGACATGTATTCAGATTTTTTTTTTTTTTCAAAGTTACATAATTTTAGCATTTAATTGCAATAAAAAAATGTGAAGTTATCTGAAAATGCTTCCTGTTGTCAGTTCTTCACTACAGCACTTGAATGCACCACTAGGAACTGAAACCAATGGTGGTCTGGAAGGTAGGAAAAAATTTTTTAATTAACCGTTCTTGTTGTATGCTTTGGGAAATGATTGTCAGTAACATTATGTGTATGAAAATTGAATATATTAGGGTCAAACATGCAAAATGGCCGGTATGGTCCTTTAAATAGAATGTTGTGTCATAATGATTACAGAGAAATCTTTTCTATTTTTCATATTTGTTTAAGGTTCTCTAAAGACACTGATTTATTGGGGGTTGTACTGTTTTCATGAGAAAGTGCAGGCAGATTTATACTTTAAAATAAATAAACGTATTGGTTATGACTATATTTGTGACTATGATGATCAATTCACTTATAACTGTCTAACCCTATTTACGTACAGTATCTAAATATGATGAAAACTGGGTAGGATATTTATTGTGATTAACACAAAAGGCAGCAGGTACAGTGTGTGAAGTGTTCTTGATCCAACAAAACTTAAAGGGGAATATTTAGCACATTAAGCAGTTTTTCCCTCGAGTACTAATTAAGCCAATGGGTTTTCACACCAATGTTTCTTAAAAACTGTTATTGTTGTCTTGTTGGCATCAGCAAGCAGTACCAGCGTAAGTCAAAGGGAAAGAAACAATGACTCCATTTTGTATACAAGCCAATCTACTTCCACAACTAGAAACGGAATAAGTGATTGGACCATTTGGAAATATATCTGATTCTGTTTGGATCATAGAAACCTGTTTATTTTTTCAAAAACATTATCAAACCATTACATTGCCTGTGTTAACCTCAAAACATTTTATCCATATACCTTTGTAGAATGGAGGCTGCCAGTGGACTCCATAGACCCAGTTCTCATGGCCTGCCAAGACCGTCTCAAGAGACACGGCAAACACTGAGGACACGTCTGCAACAGAAGGACAAAAAAACAGAAACGCAATATTAGCACAGCACACTGGACATACAGGCATTTTATTAACATGCTATATGTGAACAAGAGAAAAGTGGCTGGTTTCAGTTTTTCTTTTGTTTCTGAACCCTTAATAGTATCATCTTTATTTCCTGTGGCTCAGAGGTTTCCAAAAAGACACATGCTTTATCACCTTAATGAGGGCAGTAACCTGCCTGTACCATTAAACCATCTTGTGTTTGTGTCTTTATTTGGTTAATTACCACCCTTTCATAACCCGCTCACCTCTCTCCTTCACTTCAAAAACGTTCTCTTTCATTTTGATGATGGAGTGATCCTCCTCTGTGTGGGCGTCTGTCCCACACTTGGCGCATAGCCTCCACACTCTGATGAGGCAGTCCTGTGAACAGCTGGCCAATAACAGCTCCCCACCTGAACAAGTCAGAGAGAGAGAACATGAACACTTCCCATACAGAAAGGCAGTTTGTGTCAACTCTTTATTAGAATTACATTTATATTATTTCCCCTCTGGTGAAGCTTTCATTAAAATGGGTCAATATTTTAAGTGTTGTTGCTGTTGTGTGAAAAATGTCTCATCAAGCCAGTGATCAGACATGGAAAATTTAACTTTAACTTATTTTGAATCATGCTCATGGAAATTATGAGATATTTATAAACCAGGATATGACACATGGTTGATACTGTCATAGCATATAAACCTGACATCTTAATAAAGCCCATTAAAGGATCATACCACCCATTTTGCATGTTTGAGCCTAATATATTCCATTTTCATACACATAAGGTTACTGACAATCATTTCCCAAAGGATAAAACTGTATTTCAGCTTTCCTGACATTTTGCAAAATCTCTTAATCTTTCAAAATCAAATATTCAAGCGATACACCCACCTTAAAAATCAATGTTTCGCCTGCTAATAGTTACGCAACCTTATGAAATCACGGTCGTTAAAATTTTTCAATAAAGGCAGGTCTTCTTTTGGGACTATATTCCCTGGTGGAGACATACATGCACTCCGAGCTTTTTATTGCTCTTACGCACAAAAATTACGTAACTTAGAAAAAAACCTGAATACACGTATTGTTCATGATGATGTATTACCTATCCCAAGAACGTTTCAAGTATCAACAAGTTGATTGTAATAGCGTACCAGAATGAACTGAAACCAATGGCAGTCTGGAAGGTAGGAAAAAATTTTTTTAACTCACTGTTCCAGTAGTATGCTTGGGAAATGATTGTCAGTAACGTTACGTGCATGAAAATTGAATATATTAGGCTCAAACAAGAAAAATGGGTAGTATGGTCCTTTAACAAATCCTCTATTAGTTATCACCTTTGTTTTTGCCTTATACACTACCTTTTAAACATCCTCATGTTGTGATCTCTCTTCTCTCTACTTTTATACAATGTCTATTCTTTTATTTTTAGACACCGTGTATAGGGAGATGGTGGGCTGTATTGGGGTGGGACATACGTAAAACCAAAAAAAAAAAAAAAAANAAAAAAAAAAAAAAAAGGAATGTTTTGTTCCAAATAGTAATCTCATTCTAGCGTTGAATAAAAATCTATTTTACAGGTGTGATTATTTTGAGTAAGAGATTGGAGAAAATGTGGTGCATTTTTCCTCATATCAAACTCTTGGTTGATGAGAAGCGAACCAGTCGATGTTAATCTGCAGCACACGGCTGAGGTTGATGGGAGAGAAAACTGTGGTTTGGAAAACAAAATAAATATAGAAACAAGAAGACGGAAATAGCACCACGCTCTGAAACTCTGTATTTAACAGGCTATGATATGCTGCTGCACCTTCAGCACTAAAATTCACCATATGTTGAGTCACAAACAGAATGATTAACTGAACTACTATCGGTGTGGAAAGCATCGTGTAATGCCTTTGGGAATATTGCATATAAACAAACTTTGGTATGTCTCTGGCTCGTAGCTTGGCAGCGTGGAGGAGGTCATACACTGCGAGTGGGAAGGTGACACTGGTGGAGAGGGCTGGTTAAGGAGCTGAAAGAGCTTTTACACAGCCAGAACAGTGCAGTAATGAAGTGCCCTTGAAGAGGGTTACACAATTAGCAGAGCCTGGATTGAACCATGCAATGCCAAGTGCTGCTATGGATGGAACACTGGTGAAGCAGGATGTAAAATAATAGATTTCAAAGTGCGACACGGGTTATATAATTACAACATTAAAATATTATCATTCTATGCATGTAGAAAACAGGAGAACTCCCCTAAATGAAATGTTTTTTACTCATTACAGACACATCTGAACCCAACTGTGTAGTGTATCACACCTGAGACATCATGCTGCTTGTCTAAGAAAACAAGTCTAAAGCAGAATGTGAGAGACTCTAATTGACTTCAAGCTAAAAAATAGTGTAAAGTGCCAAAAAGCACAATCTGCCAAAGAGTTTTTTCAGTTAAGATGTAACTAGCTGGGAGTCAGAGATATTGCTTTACCTGTATGTCCTCTAAATAAAGTTTTAGCCAACAAGCAAAACCTGCTTTAAACCAAATCTTAGAAACTGAGGTTGTCTTATTTACTTTAAGCAAACATTCCTTGGGTAGCTTTCTTTGCCAATACCATTAAAACACAAATATTTAAAAAGCTAAATATCAGGCAGCTGTGCACTATCACTACTAGGTACTAGTCATACTAATTGAATAAACTGTAACTGCATGGGGTTCAGTGGGTGCCGCTGTCACCCCATTACATAAAGTGCCTGGGTTCAAATCCCACCCCTGGTAGCCTAGGCTAATCTGTCAGCTCAAAGAGATGCTGATGAAATGTGATCTTCAATGTGGCTCAAGAGCACAAAAGCAAAGAGGATCTGAACCTGGACTTTGTGTCAAATGTTTGTGACCTGAAAGCATAACGGCAAATGAACGGTTCCTACGCCATGACATCAAAAGTGTCACTCACCCATGGATGCCCACTCCACTCCACGAACCCAGTCTTCATGTCCTTGCAGTGACAAGGCCTTCTGGAGCTGTTGTAGAGCCATAACAGACAAAAAAAGATCAACTGTTGATTTATGGCCTCCAATTAAAAATTCAAATGAAAGAGATGGCACAGAGAAAATGAGCTTACATGTCCGTTGGATTGCACATACAGATGCACCCGAGAGTCGTCACCCGCGCAGGCCAGAATGGGAACTATTAAAGCACACACACAACAAAGGGTACACACATTTACATCCATGTCTGAGGCGAGACGTTGCGATGAAAGGATGAAGCACACCGTCACACAGATAACGGGCATGTGAGATAGAATGTCGAAATGACATGAGACACTTCAAAAGCAGACTTCATTTTGAATATGACATTAAGTTATAGGCACTAAAGCAGTCGTGCAAATTGAGATGGATGACATGAGAGGACGTGTGTGTGTGTGTGTGTGGGGGGNCTTAAAAGATGTCTGTGGGAACAGTTTAAGCTTACCCCTGCTGCCTGGCAACAGTGCCAGAGAGACATCCATCATGAAACCACCGTTGAATGATAAGCTATGGAGGCACTCAGCTGAGAAGACACATGCACATAAAATTAAACTTTATAGACCCATATAAGTAATATTTCTGCTTAATAAAAACTGTATTATGTTAAAAATCTACAGCTTTCCACGGTATTACTGAGATAAGTCTCCCCAGTTATTTCTGTAGCTTCAAGCAGAAGTGCTATACATTGTTCTTTTGACTGAACTTGTGTGGAACATTGGTCAGTTTTATCTGGAGAAGCACTCAAAGATTAAGCCCAGTCGATATATACACACACACGTCTCTTAAGTGGCATCAGTGTTCATCTGAACTGACAGAAAATTTCAACAAAGGAAAGCTGTTATTGCAGCTGTTACTGGATGAATGCCAGACAACTGATCATTCACCTCTATGAAAAAATTAAAACAATATTAAAATTAATAGAGCTGTTATGATTGTCATTACATTTTTATTTGGGCAAAATAAGCACTGCCAAGGGAGTTATAAGGTGTAAGGTATGCCCCTGCCATTTATTCCATAAAATATAGTGTTTCACCATTTTATTTGTGATTTATAAATTGATGTTCTTTCCATGCATAAGCATGTTTTACATAAAGACAGTCTTTTGTCAATAACAGAGTGCAGAGAGGAGGCAAGTGATCATGTTTAGTTTGTAAAAACTGCCATACCAATAACTAGCCACTAGGGGGCTGAAAAAATAATGTATCCTATGTAAATTGAAAAAATGACAGACTGAATCTGTGTACCTAAAGTTTTTTTATATAGCAGGATTCTGACAACATCCTACATAGTAATCCAATAAAACCACATAGAATTCACAGTCCAAAACCCAAGTTAGTATTTTGTAGTGGAGAAGGAAGTACAAACATTACTTCAGTAAAATTAGCAGTACACCACTGGAAAAATAGTAATTTACAAGTAAAAGGCATATATTCTGTCCAGTTTTGATAGTTAAATTACTAATCATAAAGAACAGTACAATTTAGTTTTGCTGTTGGGTAAAAACCTTTCATGTCCAGTTTTGGGGGTTTTGATGCATTCAGATCAGGTGATGGAAGAAAGGAAGGAAAGAGGGAAGGAAATAAAATAATGAAAAGATATTATTAATATTTTATGATTATCTTATCTCATATTACATGTAAAATCTTAATCTATCAGAGAAATGTAGTGAAGTAAAAAGTAGAATATTGTGGAGAAGTGGAAAGCCTCACAAAATGGAACATCTCAAGTAAAGCAAATACTTTTCAGCTCTATTTCAAAATGCTTTTCTATAATGGAAACAATGCATTATAACCATTCCACAGACTGATAATAATGAATCTGTCAGCTTTCTTGTGTCTCTTACCATGTTTGGCTCCTCCATCAGTGAGCCAAAGCCTGACTGTGGAATCTGATGCTGAGGAGGCCACAAGAATCTCTGAATCATCCACATAAATGGCATCCACAGCACATACTGGACCAGTGTGGCCTTTACATTCCACCGACTGGATGAACTGGAAACAGCATAGCAAACATCTTTTCATCTTATTCAGAAGTATATGCAGGGAAGTGTCAGACACACAACTGGATTTAACAGATGGCATACCTTGCCATTTTGAATCTCCCAGATAATGAGTCTACTCTCTGAGCCTCCTGACACAAGGTGACTCTCTGGACCTGTGACATACAAGGAGAACAGACATGAGCCATGACTACATTCAGGGAAAGGATTCTCCACAGTCTTCATTTCTGGAAAGAATACATAACAGGCTCACAAGACATGTCCCAATTTAAAAGGAGCATCACAGTTCAGGAGCAGGACCCTTTTAAGTAATATTTGTGGTAAGACGCTTCTCAGTTATTCAATCTCAGGGTATAACAGAAAATGGAGATATATCCAGTTATTATCCACTGATTTCCATTTTCAATGTTTGCCAGGTTATCGTGAGTTGAAGTAAAACATTTACAGCTCATGTTGTAAACTAATGTAGTATCATGAAAATTTCCCCGATTTTCTTCTGGTTGAGGGCATCTTCCTGCTGATTATAAATAAATAAATAAATAAATCTTTAACTATACTTTTTGTTAGGAGGATAACCTCAATGCACCATCAGCTTTGGTCTCTGTGGGATACAGGCTTCAGTCCCCGACTCAGGTTCTGCCTCTGAACTGAGATAGCCACGGTGCTTTAAAGACGGAGACCCAGTGGAAACTGCCTGTTGTGACATTAACTCCATCAGTAACATCTCCTTTCCCCTGACCCACTCACCACAGTCCTCTCTGTGGACCCACTGCACTGTGTTCACTCTTCCTGTGTGGCCATTCAGAACTGCGACAACCCTTCTCTCCTACAATGATATATAAATCAACTGTTTAACAAGGTACAGTTAATCAACATTAGTTAACTACAGGTTTATTTACAAGTTAGCCGTGGCTAACGACTAGCGGTGGCTAACGTTTAAATAAAAGTCAACAGATTTTGCTACCTGTGGATCATATAGGGCTACAGAGTTACAGGTCCCAAAAGCGACAGTCCCTTCACGACTCCAAGAAACAACATTTGGCGTCCTGTTTGCACAACAAGCTACGTGACATGTGTGAATTGTAGCCATGTTGGAAGCTAAAGTTGTGGCGTCACCGTAAATAGGGCCGTAGTTAAACCGTTACGTGCTACCAAACGTTCCGCATCCAATAGTTAACATTTAGAATAAACGTGGATTTTAAGATGGTTTCACTAAAACTAACTATAATAAGTTTATAAATCATAAAATTGTGGTTTTGTTTAACTGGGAGTTTAGTGTGTATGAATGGGGATTTGTAATATGGTGTATTCATCCACTAAACTGCACTGACGAGTAAAGTCCAGTAGATGGCACAAGACAATCATCAATTCCAGAATTGATATGAGGTCAAAATTCTGGTTTATGAACAATCACTCTATAAATCTATTTAAGAAAATAATTTGACACCACCACAGCTTATCAGAGATGGTTACTATAAAGTGCAGAGAGAAAGACCAATCAAGAGCCTCATATTGGAGTATTTGGCTTCGGGTGCACTGTGTGTCAATCTGTTTGTGGTAATTTGGTAAATGCAATTAGATTAGGAATATGCACTACATAAGCACAAAATTTACTGAAATTATGAGGACCTTAAGGCTACATTTGACTTGCATGGTCCTATCATTTCAGCTGATATTCTTCAATTATGCATTTTACAAGCATATTAGCAATAAATAAAATTACCACCACACAAGGTTTGGGGCCCCTAAGGGTCTCGCTATCTTGCCTTGCTTGAAAATTGGCCTTCTGTTGTTCTAGTGATTTGAGCAGCTGTCTCCAGATGAGAGTTGCTGCAATCATTGAACCTTTGGCTGTCTGGTGGAGAATGTCTGTCACCAGCATTAAAATAACCAGCATTGAAATAACTTTGAATATAAGGTAAGGCTCTGTTAATTAATTTTAAGCAAATTTACAGCACTAGTTGTCTTTAATAATGAATAAATCTTACCCCCAAGAAAAATCTATTTTAAACCACATTGATTCTGACAGGTATTTCCTAGGCTCCTGTATTTAATTAAAAAATAATGACTTGTGGCAGTTTATGCGATTTTGAATTTACAGCATCAAAAATTAAAGTACCCCAACATTCACCCTGCTATGTCAGACTGAATTATCCCTTTGCTAAGTGTTGCCTGAGAGTGACTGGTCGCAGCTGAGTGAGCTGCCTGCCAGTCATCCCTACTCATTAAAAAACAAAAAGCCCCTGGGCTTTTTTTTATTTCAAAAGTTGAGGCAACATGTTTGTCACAAAGAGTTTCTATGCACCCACTTGACATGATCAGGGGGAAAATGGGATCTGATGGCATCTGTGACCCCCTGAGACAATATGATAAATGGCAATGTAGGGAAGAAACCAGAACAGAACACAATATGAAGGAGTGAGAAGGGTTGGAGAGAAAAGGAGGAGTGACAGAGTTTTTGGCTTGCCTTTGTCCTGCTAACATGTGTTATGTGTGTGACAAAAACTTGTCACCAGTGGTTGAGTTGAAAATAGATTGTGTTCCTGTTGCTGATGCTGCTGATGCTGTCCACTCAGCATGAGTGAAACAGGATTCAGACAGACTTGGCAGGGTGAAACGACCTCTGTGGAGGATACTCGTGCATCTATGGCTCTCATCTCCGGAGTGGCAGCTAGGTGATAGCTGGGACGCAGCCAAACAGCTGCGTCTGTGAAAAACATCTCTATTATCTTTGCACTGCTTGACGACCCATTTGTCATTCTCTTGTGGTGTAATTTTTGCATGTGCTTACAGAATGCAGGATTAATTTGATCAGCTGTCATTGCAGGAGATGGAAGGTTATTTAGGAAACTTCCTGTTTTTCCTGTCCATGAAGTGAGTGTATAACGATGCATCTTTGCCATTCATTTTCTTCATTAGCACTAACTAAAACTATTTGTTTAAGCTGGTAATAATGGTGTCAGCTTGTAAAAATGCTTCTTTTCTCTGATTTGGCCGCTCTTTCCTTCATTATCTGGCTACAGAACTAGACAAATTGATAAGCAGATACCCTTTGATTACTATAACACACTCACAGTGGAAACCTTGCAGTATATGGATTTAATATAGCTCTAGCATAATTTTTGTGTGCTAATACACAGGGTATGGTAAAGGTTTTCTCACTTTGTTCTAGTCCAGCTTTTAGGTCTCAGATTCTCTTGACCTGCTCAGGATTTTCAGGTTTGAGTATGGCCTGCTTTTATTTTATTTTAAGAGCATGGAAGAGGTTATATTTTGATCACATCAAGTCACCCCATATAAGATCCTGACCTCAAAGCTGATAAACAACTGCATACATTCTCTGAGGTATGTGGATCTCAGCATACCCTGTCTGATGAAATCCTCATTGCTATATACATTAACGGTTTACGAGAGCAGAAAATAAAATGTTTTCATTGCAGATAATGCCCTTAAATGGTTTATTTATTCCTTTCATTACACCATATGTTTCCACCAAAGACTAGTAGCTGGAGAAGATGAGCCTGAGGCTGCTAAAGCTTCTAAGGAGAGTAGAGAATAATTTAGGGCTTATGGAAATGGTTAAGGGGATGATGAATCATGGGTTTTTTTAATGGAGAAGATTGTTTGGGAGTTTTATATGTTTATATGAATCCATTTAATTATTTCAGTATTTCTGAAACATAAGCAGGAAATTCAGGGAAAAGCCTCATTGTTCAGTCGTTTGTCACAGCAGAAGATCTCATGGAGATCCTGGACATCACTCTGGTATCAAACATATTAAGATAATGAGTCATGGACAACTTCCTCCACCCAGTTCCTCCTCCCTCACTCACACACCAACAAACAAACATTTTTCAAAATTGTGTAGTAGGCGTAGTAAGACTAAACATTGGGTGAAATGACTGTAATTAGTTTGAAATCTTCTCAATTTTCAAAAAACAAAACATACTTCTTATTACTGCCATCCAAAGTTTGAGTCCCTGTATTTACACTGTGATTGCTGTTGTTCAACGGTATTTTGCAACATTTCACTGTACACAGTGAAATGTTGCAAGGTGTAGTGTAGAATGAACAGAATCCACATTGTTGAATGCCTTTCTATTTCATGTCAGAATACTCATTTAAAAATAACTGAGCTACAAAATAAATAAATATATATATTAGAGATTATTTTTAAAATAATAAAATAATTTAAAAATAAAAATAAAATAAAAACAAATAAATAGAATAGAATAGAATTAAATTAAAATAAAATACAATTAAAATAAAATAAAATTTTAAAATAATTTTAAAATAATTTTATAGACTATTATATAGATTATTTTATAGATTATTATTTTTTATAGATCATTATTAGATAGTTGGAGCAAAATACAATGCAAACAATGTGATAAATGCTACCTACAATTACCTACATACAATAACTACATAAACAAAGTGCTTTATTGTGTGCTAAGTAAGATTTTCCTTCAGTACGCTATCCCACAATATAATCAGAGGCACAGTCATCAGTGACTTTTGGTGGTGTTTAATATGAAGCAAAACAAATCCTGGATTTCCTCATTATGCTAAATCCTTGTGGGATTTTACTCAGAATTTTAAGGAGCCCATCACAATCTCATCCTCACTAACAGATTTCCTTTTTCACATTTTTCTGTACATAAGTCTGTTTTCATGCTTTTTAATGGAAAATAGACCAGCGTGGGTGCATGTTTGCGGTGAGCATGTGTCTGTGTATACATTCTCATGTGTCTGTATTTGTGCTTTTTGTCTTAAGGTTGCATGTCTGTCTCTGTGTGTATTATTGTGTCCATTGATGCATTGCATGTCTGTATGTTCCTGTGTTATTGTAGTTATTTGTAACTGAACAGAGCATCTCTGACAAATGAGGCTGTTCTCTGACAACAAAGTGCTAGACGGAAAAAGAATATAATGAGTATGTGTGTCATTATGTAACGACAGAAATACAGACAAAAAAACAAGATTTCTGGGCTCGTCTTTGACACTTTGCTGCTGCCTGCTTTTGTTTGCAAGCTTAAATTAGCATTGTCCCTGAGGGTGCATACTTGGCAGGAGGACAACAACAAATGATAGACAGATGACCCAATCTTTATTAACACTGCTGTTTTTGTTTGGGTATTAAAAATGTCTGATATCTCTCCAGTTAACTGTGCCATGGTCACTAGTTTGCATTATTTGCATTAGAAACAGTATAATTTTTCCACAACAGATCCCATATGATTAACATAAACACTTGTAAGTCAGCAAGGATTTAAATGATTTAATATGAAAGATAAATGCTGAAGTTTTAAGGGGTTAGATATCTTTCACAAAGTGTAGTACGGATATTATTAGTTAGTAGTTGGAGTGCTAAGTGAGATGACCAGAAATTAATAATCAAATAGTTGAAAGCTGAAAACTTTTTACTCTCTTTGTAACAGAATTCCCATATAGGTTTCAAGCATTTAATTATTATTCTCATTTCATTAAAAATTCCATTTTGAAAATAGCCACGCTTACCCTGTGTACTCGTTATTCAGAAAGCTGCTAACTATCTGAGTCTGAGGCTGTTCTACCTCCAAATCGGCAGGTCTGTATAACAATTTCGTTTTAGATTCCCTAAAAAGCATATGNTGTTCTACCTCCAAATCGGCAGGTCTGTATAACAATTTCGTTTTAGATTCCCTAAAAAGCATATGGGTGGGTGTTCAACATTCGGGAGTTCAGACATAGAGGTCAGGGTTTTTCTGTGAGTTGGTAGCTTGTAGATGAGGTGTTACTTTGATGTTTTGTTTTGTTAAAAAAAAAGTTAGAGAAACACTGTGCTATAATATTCAGGATCAGTCAGTAAAACAAGTTCATAGCCATTAGACATACCTGCCTCAGTCTAACCTCTTCAGCTTCACAAAAACTCTTGGCAGGTTCAGCTGCCAGTCTCTCCCAAGGATGTGCAAGCCTGACATTACAATATTTTGTTGAGAATTTTCTGTTTAACATATTCATCTGGCCAGTAGCCCCAAGCTTAAGGCAACCCTGGAATCTTATACGAGGTACTAAACTACCAAAATACAAAACATATGAGGATAATCTTGTATGAAAAGACAGTTTTAATATCTTTATGAACATGAATTGTTTTCTTGAAGCTCAAACATTGTTAGACTTATTTTAAATTTCACCACAGTCCTTCCTCTAAATCCCAATTTAAATCTACATATCTAGAGGGGGGATATAACTGAGTATTCTCATTTTACATCACGCAGCGTGCAAAATCATCGTCTCTTCAGGCTCAGCAATTCCTGTCCCAGGAGCTGTACAGCCAGAAGGAACGATCCAGAGAGAGAGAGTTAAAGTCAGCATTTTTAGCATAAAGAAAGACAGTAGCAGCTGTTAGCAAGACAATCACACAATGGAGAAGCATATTTTATTTAATGAGTAATACCCTTGGATTGTGCAGATGAGTACAAGGGGACTTGCTGCTTGTATAAGTTTTCAGGCAAATTGTTAAAATGCAATATGCCTGAAAGAGATTAGAAGCACAGCAGCAAATATTGAATATTCCAGGACAAATGAGATGCTGCTTGGAAAAACAAGCCTGTTAATAGCTGGAAGCATACAGGCAAACCGTAACAGAAGAGATACTTCTGTGTGTGTGTTTGAGTTTTTGGTAATTATGTGTCTAAATGAGAACTATGCTACTTTCATATATAACATATATCATATCTAATTGTATGTCTTGAACTTGTCCTCTGTGACTAGCAGAGTAGCCTGAGCACAGCATGTTATCATTTTATCTTTTTGTTGTGAGCCTCAAAGATGAAAAAACATACAGATATTATCTCGTTGGTGTAGAGTCATTCGTCAAAGTAAAATACAACCTTGTGTCCTCATAGCAGCCACTGCAAATCGCTTGCATGCCTTCATAATGAAGTAGTGTGTGTGTGTGTGTGTGTGTGTGTGTGTGTGTGTGTGTGTGTGTGTGTGTGTGTGATGTGTGTGATGGGTGGATGGGTGGATGGGTGGGTGGGTGGATATGCGTTGTATGCTATATAAACAGGGAGGGTTAAACTAAAGCAGAGGTCTGGGGTTTTAAATAAATACAGACTGGGGCTGTGAGTGGCAGGCAGCCTTTAACACACAGACACACACACTGCCTTCATTGCTGACACAGAAAAAGTGCGAGCCACCATAGTTGATGATGAAGCAGGCAGCAAAAGCCCTTGCTGTGCCACAGTGCTTAGAAGCCATGTCTGCTATCAGCCATCTGGCGTGTTGGTAATATGAAGTGTTTCTCGCCACTTGTCATCCAGTCGCTGCCCTTGTAAAGTCAGAAATCTCTGCAGAGGCCAATTGAGGATACAGGAAATTTGACAGTTCAGCTAGGTTGTGCTCTGATGCAACCAAACTGATATACTTACTGGGTCCCAGTATGCGTGAAAATGTTCTGCTGGTGGGTTACAAGTATCAATATATGTATTACTAGGAAACCCTTTTTCCCCCATGGAGGTAAAAAATGTTAAAAATGTTTGATGCTTATGAATCAATATTATTTTCAAGCTAGAGATAATAGAAGCAGCAGATGCTAGAAATTATGCCGGGCAGCATATGCCTGAGCATCTCATCCCCAAATTGAAATTATTCCATCTAGAAAATATGTCTATGTCAGCCATCTGAACCCCTTTTCTGATAGTGTGGTTAAAAGAAACATCATACCCTCCCTTTAAGAAAATAACATATAATCTAAAGAAGAAACTGTTTATCATACCTCAGAAAGATTAGATAAGCCTAGTTTGACAAAACTTAATAAATCATTGGTTTACCTCTTTTTGCATTTATGTGACTTTTTAATGCTTTTTAATGGCGCCCATGGACAGCAGCAGCAGTAAAGGGTGAGTGGAGGCTTGAGTACCTTATGGGTAACATCCTTTTGTGCAAAAAATTACTAAAAATTTTAATGTCCACCCATGCACAACTCTAACCCGCAGCCCTAATTAAATCTGGGCTAAGCTCTATGCTGATAGTACTTACAAGCTGCAGTAACCAGAGTTCCAGCACTAGTAATTTATTCAAAATCTGTCTGCAGTAAACAACTTTTTTTTAGTTTGAGCAGTAAACTGAGTTCATTCTCTGTATTTGTCTTTGTCTTGTGTGATACACAAAACAACAGCTGCTCATATTTTTGAGGAAGTTTTTCTTGCAACTTTATTCATTATTGATTTCAACCAAAACTAAAGAAAAGCAAAATTAAAAAAAAAAAAAAAAAAAAAAAAAAAGCATGCTTCTCCCTGAGCTATCAATCAATTTTGGGGCTGTTTTTTAAATTTACTTTTCAGAACAGAGAAGATGGTCTGTCAGTGAATGCTGTAAACCTAAATTGAGAACATATATTATTGTCTTATTAAAAACAACGAGAACCTTTTGAACTAAAAATCATATAGTGTGAAAGCAGATTTAACAGTAACAGCAGGAAAGACTTTATGTGATTTTGTGGCGCTTGAAAATGAAGGCCATTTTAATGTGTTATTGTTCTTTATCTGAATTTAATGGATTTAATTTAATTTATGGACTGCCCTTTTTCAAGCAATGTCCTCAGTTACTGCAGATTTCTTCTGGCTGGATGAAAAAGACGTGAATTAGGTTTTAGGAAGGTAATCTTTTGTTGCAGACTTTGTGCATAAAGCCTAGTCGAGGAGATAATATACTCATAAAATTTGCATAACAACTTCTGTATTTTTCTGTAGGACTTCCTGACACATCGTCCCCAGACGGTGAAGCTCGGCCCCCATCTCTCCTCCTCCCGCACACTCAGCACCGGCTCTCCCCAGGGCTGCGTGCTGAGCCCCCTACTCTATGCCCTCTATACACATGACTGTACTGCTGCCTACACTGGAAACACCATTATTAAATTCGCCGATGACACCACTGTGATTGGGCTGATCTCTGAAGGTGATGAGGTGAACTATAGGAATGAGGTCCTAAAGCTGACAGAGTGGTGCTCAGCAAACAACCTGTTACTGAATACCACTAAAACCAAAGAAATTATTGTCGATTTCAGGAAGAACAGGACGGACCTCACCCCACTCTACATCCACGGTGACTGTGTAGAGAGGGTCCACACTTTAAAATACCTTGGCATCCTCATCTCTGCAGACCTCTCCTGGTCTTCAAACACCACGGCAGTCATCAAGAAGGCCCAGCAGCGGCTTCACTTCCTGAGGATACTCAGGAAAAACAACTTGGATGGTAAGCTGCTGGAGACCTTCTATAGATCCTGCATTGAGAGCCTGCTGACGTACTGCATTTCTGTGTGGTACACCAGCTGCACTGAAGCAGACAGGAAGAGGCTGCAGAGGGTAGTAAAGACAGCACAGAAAATTGTTGGTCACCCTCTCCCCACCTTGGAAGACATCTACAACTCCCGCTGCCTCACTAGAGCGAGGAATATTGTCAAGGATAGATCGCACCCGAGTCATCATCTGTTTGACCTGCTGCCCTCCGGGAGACGCTACAGGTGCATCAAGTCCAGGACTACCAGACTCAAAAACAGTTTCATCCCCAGAGCCATTTCCTTGTTGAATGCAACATACACCAATCCTACTCCCTGCTGACAGAGCGATATTTATTATTATTAGTTTTCACTTTATGCACTTTACAATGTATGTTATATTTCATGTGGTCCTGCACTTTAAGGCAAAGCTCTAATCTCGTTGTACTAGTACAATGACAATAAAGTCTGATTCTGATTCTGATTCTGATTTTGCTATAAGTTTGGTTTCTATTCATCTCACAAAATGATGAGTCAATTAAGTATGAAAAGTCAAGATACTTCAGGGGTCCTTCCTCAGTTTGGAATCCTATGGTAATCAGTAAACATTATTCCCTTTCTAGTATCCCCAGATGACATTAAAGATCATGAGAGATAAAGCTCTTTTTTTTCCTGACAATAATACACAAAAGGAGAAGTTGGCAGCATTTTCTACTATGAATTGAGTTCCAGTCAGTGCTGCTGGGTTTGATTGGCATATCTGGCTTATGTTTTGAAAGGATGATATGGGCTTCTCAGAGTCTAGGATAATATGAAATTCTTTGAGTCAAGGGTCAAACCATCACTGCTCTGTCAAAGGTGCTGCAAGCACAGTCCTGTGAAATGTATTAAATACATAACATTAAATCAATACGCAGGTCTTTTCAGTTTAAGCCAGCAAGTAGATCTTTAAACCATTTATGTTTATATCAAATACTTTTGTCCACATTTTTTCATGACAGATACAATTTGCCCCAAATTGCACAACTGTCTCTGCTGTGGGTGAATGAATGGAGGGAGTAATTGTGAGCATAATAATATAATAATACTTATCATCACTGCAACATTATGAACCGCAGTTGGGGAAGCCCGGGGGTACAGATTAGCAGAGGTGTGTGTGTGTGTGTGTGTGTGTGTGTGTGTGTGTGTGTGTGTGCGTGTGCCCACAGTGGTGTGCTGCAGTCCGCTCCCTGCCGTAGCTCGGTGAACTACATGGACATTAGCGGGCGCAGCGGCGCAACCACCGAGCCAGAGTGGATTAAAACGGCGTGCGTGCTCAGAGGCGCTCGGTAAACGACTCGGTAACAAAGTAAGAAGCCCTGCTGTGTGATCACAACTCCGTCAGAGCAGTTTGCGGTTGAAAAACGGCGAATAAAGGCTGTTGGTGAACTCAGTTGGCGCTGCGTATTGTCAGGCTGGAGAGCTCGGCGGGAATGGCTTCATCTCCGTGCGGCAACAGTAACTTTGATTCCGGTCTGGAAATCAAAACTCGATCGGTGGAGCAGACGCTTATTCCTTTAGTATCGCAGGTGAGTATCCAAAAACCAAAGATTGCAGGGATCAGGTACTTTAAAACGTTCTGCAAACATCCTGGGCTTCTTAACAACAACATGTGGCAACTTTAATCCTCGCATAATATCGTGTTGACTAGTTTTGTTACTGTTTCTTGCTGCTTTCCCCTCGTGTTGCGCGTAAATCCGTCACGTTTGGAGGCTTTATGAGTTGATACACATGTAAAATATGTGTTCCTGCACCATTAAGTGGACTTACTGTTGAATATTAATCTGATTTCTGATACGGATCTTTAGAACAGAACTTATCTAAACTTTAAATGTTGAAGCCATACAAAGAGATGGATCAGACCTCAGATCCACGTTGATTACATTTGTCGCTATAGGCAGAAGTTGTATAGAATTACATAACTGATACACTTCGGAAGTGGAGGTAAAAATGACGCAGTGGAACCCAAAACTATACCTGAAACAGTTGTGATAATAAGTTATTCCCCATTTTGCTGGGGGTTTACTAAAACCCTCAGACCCCACTTTGAGGAAACAGATCCAGTAAAGTTTTCTGAGATGTTGCCTGTTCTCCCTTTCCTGACTCCCACTTCCCTAAATGAACCCCACTGAGGCCTCAAACAAGAATTTGAAAGATTCATGTTTAAGAAATGGATCTCCTACTCCTTTCTTCCATTTTTTCTAAACAACAATCACAGATCATTCAGTTTACAAAGCCTCTGTTGTTTGCCACTGTTGTATCCAGGATGTCACACGGGAATGGAGGTGGGTTTCATGTCTTGAATGGGGAAATGGCCACCAGTCTTATAAATGCTAATATCGCCTTGTTGTGCGGAAGGCTGAGGGGTAGAGACGTGTAAATGCTCTGTTGTTCCTGCTGACAGACAGTTGAACAGGGAGACAGCACACTGGTGGTTAACAGAATCTGGACAATAGCAAGATGAAAGGCCTCTGCCACTGTCCTCCCCCCTTGAGAGCACTGAAAGGCTTCTTCCTCCCACATATTCTGGCTAATTTCAAAGATACAAGGTCATTCTTGTGCTGAATGGAGTTATAAGAGAGGATGGTGTGTTAGGAGGGAGGTTCCTTACAGACCATCCACTTTATGGACCGTTATTTGCTGTATGGTGTCCATTATAGATTTTCAGTATCATAATTTTGCTATACATCAGCTGTAAATCCAGGTAAGGTAACACCTGTGATGCCACTTTGCTACAGCGTCCATAAGAACAGTTTTATTCATGCTGTATCAAACTTAATATGCACCCCTGCAGGATGTGGAGAAGAATCTGGGTATGTATGCTGAACGGCATTCAGCATAGACCAGCCATCTCAAGGACCTTTTTTTCTAACTTTCTTTATTTGTCTGTGCTTTGTCCCCATAGCAACAGAGCTCCGCAACACTGAAAGAAAAAAAAAGATTCAAGGACCGTTGACTCCATATGTAATATTTAGTTGTTGTGATGTCATCAGGAGTAACACACTCAGTGCTGTTACAATCCTGCCACCTGCCTTTTCATTCAGTACACAAATAATTCAGTTTCTATAGGTAATAACTGACAATTTGACTGAGGTGTTTGTATGGCCTATAGTAACCTCAGTTAATTTTTTAAAATTTGTTGTTTTGCATTTACTGGGCACATTATTGCATGAAAATACTAAAAGAAATCACATCAACTTGTAGACATACCCAGAGTCATTTGAAGAAGTCCAGACTAACCCAGCTCTGACTGCAGCCTTAAAGGGCATATCTGTGATTTTGCACATTTTAACCCAATAAATACTATCTGCATACACTTCATATTACTGCCAACCGTTTTCCAAAACATAAGACCACATTTTATTTTTGTGTTATTTTGCCCAATAGCAATGTGGGTAGAATTTATAGGGCTCAAACATGCTAAATCACCAGTATTGTCCTTTAATGTGAGAAGGATAACTCAGTTACAAAGTTGTAATAATTGGAATTCTGCCTTACGTTTGGTATTATAATTGAATTATTAGAGCACATGTAAACGCATTGATTATGTGGAGGTTAGAGAGTGTATGTGTCATGTGACTTTTCTTCTTGAATTGTGTGTGTGTGTGTGTGTGTGTGTGTGTGTGTGTGTGTGCGCGCGCGCATGTGCGTGCATGCTCTTGTGTTATGAGGACTGTTTGGTAACTATCAAAGAGGAAACGAAAAAGCAGCAGAAGCATGTTTTGCACTCCTTACATGCTCTCCTCTCCTCTCCTCTCCTCTCCTCTCCTCCCCTCCCCTCCTATAACGTTGATCTCCTCAGGCCTCTGTTATCAGCTTCGCTCCCGCCAAGGTTTAATTATAGGCCTGGGAGACTCCTGGTCCTGCACTACACACACAGAAACACACACCAGATACAAATGCATACACACAGTCCCACCCACCTCTTCTTTTTCCTGCTTGTATGTTCACCTGTCTTTTTGATTCTTATTTCGCCTGAACCTTGTTTTTGCAATGCGCCCACTTGGTGCCCATCTTTTATCATTTTGGCAATTCACTCCACCCTTTCAAAAATAGAACAGAATCACTTACCCAGTTAAAAACATAATTTAACATGTTCTACATCAGCTTTTCTATTGCAGATTTCTCTGTAGCAATGGAAATGCATTGGGTGGGGTGTAGCGAGGGCCTCTGGTGGTGGCCAAAAATGTAATGGGCACCACACAGAGAGACAGGAAGCTAAATGAACATGTTTGCTATTGTGCGTCCCACCTGTGATGTGGGTCCACACTCAGCAAGAAGGGAATTAGTGATGATCTGGCTCCTTTTTCCTAGCAATGTGATTGCTGTTTTGAAGTGGTGATTAGTGAAATAATAGTTCCTTTCTTGGGTTTGTATAATTGCAGTGTGTTCTGAGTAAAAACACCAGCGCTGTTTGCATGCGGTCATGGTGGTCCTTGGGTTGACACTGGGTTGTAAGGGCGTTGTTTTGTGGTAAAAGCCTTGTGGGAAGGAAAAGGAGCAAAGAAATAATACCTTAGACTTTGATCAGATTGGTGAACACAAACACTTGTGACGCTCAGCTTTGTGATTACATAGCCGTGTCAGCTCCATCATTTTCTGCAGGGCTAAGCCAAGAGTTTCTTAAAAGATTTTCTGCTATAATTGGGTCTGGAAAACTAATCTCTGTCCAAGTTTGTTAGCGTCAGTTTTGTCATGCTTTCAGGGGTTCTGAAGTGTGATAAAGGACTATGGGTAAAAAATAATTTTCTTGATTGAAATGACACATTTATTACCCAGAGAAAGACTCAGTGGCAAGTTTGGGCATGTGATGTGCTCAGAGCGTTAGCATTATGTCATGCATCTTCCGCATTAAACAAAATGCTGACAAAAACTGCTCCATAAACATATTTTCATTCGTCAACTCTGCAGCCACTGCCATCACTCAAATCCTCATCTTTCATTCTAAAAATGTTGGAAATGGAGTTTTGTTGAGGTACGAGGCGGCGTTCCCCGTTAATGTTCCTGGCACATCAGTGGCATGACATGACAAACGTCCAGGTAGTGAAGTAGTTTTTTATACTCAGACAGAGAAGCATTAGCATTGCCATGAGCCCTAACAGATCTGCTTCCTGCAGCCATATGATGATAATGAAGACAAATGGGTCTCTGGCTTGAAGGTGAAACCATATGAGGATTATGCTGTATCATAAACACGCATGTGTGTGCACACTCACAAACAAAAATATACATTTACCTCCTCAGGAAAGGACAAAATAAGCCTTTATTGTGTGTGTATATGAAAGAAGGGTGGGGGTTTCCAGGCAGTTTGTGAGTCTGTATCTGCATGCTTTGGTATGCGTGACTGTTTGCTCATGGATGACAGAAACTAAACGAGTTGGTGGTACTTGTGTTTGAAGTTTTATTTGTCCCCTGCATTGTGTGTGTTTTGCAGCCATAACATGACTATTTCAGTAGCATTTAATTGTAGAGTACAATCATGTTTCTGATACAGTTTCTGTCCATGGTTTAGGCATTACTGAGTGGAGTTTGCAAGATCAAGCATCGCCGACTGGTTAGACATGAGCTTCTCTCAGCCCAAACAGGTGGATATTCTGTAAAAACTCGTATTTAGCTTGTTTTTGTACACAGCAACAGCAAAGTTGCAAGACTTTTGAAGAAGATGGAAAACTATGTCAAACTAGACTGACGAGGAAGTGAAAGCTCTTCAGGAGGAGATCAGAGAGACTTTGAGTCCAATCAAAATGATAAAGTATTTCAGAAGACATTTATTGAAACTCTGAATTACTCATGCATTTTTTTCTCAAAGCAGTACTGAGAAAAAAAAATTAAAAATGAAACAAGACTGCAAAAAAAAATTAAAGATCCTAATGATGGAGACATCACTTGCCTTAATTTCCATAATTTTCATGCTACTTGAAGCGCAGTGGGAATATGAGCAAGAAACGTGTTTAAGGACCCACATGGTTCCTACTCCTGATCCTTCCGGATAAAGTAGTTCCTAATTTAATCCTGAACATTAGGTCTGAAAGTGCCTGTGGTGAGCCTGACCCTCATTTTTTGAGTAAATGAGTATCAGAGAGGTATCGTCAAATGGAAATTGAATGTAATTCCACTCAAACCTCCCAGTTTTCCAGTCAAGTGGTTGCATTAGTCAAGTAACTTTGCCAAATTATTCTCACTTTTTTACCCTCATGCCCTAGTCTTCCCAATATTTTATATTTGGTATCCACACACACACACATGGCAGCTTTACATGACCAGTGATTCCCCTCTTGTGTTCTTCCCACCACTACTATCAAGGGAGTCATTACAAATCACTGCTCTCTTTAAGTGCCGATAAAAGGGTCTGCCTCAGATGTCGATCCTCTGACCCCTCTCCGGCTAATATACTTCCAGATGAGAAATGTGTGTATGTGTGTTTGAGGTGTAAATGCATCTGTGTGTCTGAATCCTTCTAAATAACCACACCTAAAGGGATCAGTCACACAGTGAGAAGAGTAGTGTTAACTTAATGGTGCAAAAGCTATCTCACCTTCTGCCATTTAAGTTATCTGAAGGTTGTAGCTAATAGTGATAACCACTTTTAATTGTCTCGGGGAAAGCTTGTGCTTTGGACAAAGAAGTATTGCTGTAGCCGGGAGGTTGATAAAGTATCGATTAAACATTCTTCCCGTTATCAGAGAGACTCAGAATAGCATTACCAGGGCTTTCATTGGTCCCATTCTGTGTCAATTAAAAATGGAGAGATTTTTAGGGTCCTGTTGTCTGAAAATACCTGTCCACATAGTAAATAGGTTAGTCAGCTACCAAACTTAAAGGTCTACACTGGTGGTTTTGCATGTTTGAACCCAATATACAGTATACAACCCACTGACAGCCACTTCCTACTGGAGTCGTAAATATTAGAATTGTTTTTCCTATGTTCCAGATAGCCATTGGGTTCAGTTTATTTTTATTCTAATACGCTATTAAAATCAACTTGTAGAGACTTGAAACATGCTTGAGATAAGTAATCCATCACAACAAACACAAC
>VXCM01007055.1:0-12987 GCA_014773175.1 Lucifuga dentata
GTGTGTGTGTGTGTGTGTGAGAGAGAGAGAGAGAGAGAGAGAGAGAGAGAGAGAGAGGCGTGTGTGGCAGTGTACAGAGCGGGTTGATGTCAGCATGCTAGCATAGCTGCTGTAAGCGTGACAGCATCGGTATGAAGTTGAGTTTTGCTGTAGAATAAAAGGCTACAGTTGCTCAACAAACTATCAGAGTTGCTGAGTTTTCTGTGCTTGTGGCTAAACGTAGCAGCAGGGGGGTTTTAGCCCCATAGGTGGTAATAACTTGTGGATCAATAAAGAGAACTTCCTGTGCTTTCTGACCACCGTCTGGAGGCTAAAACAGGAAAGCTTAACACTATAAAATCAATACTAATGGACCATTTCAGTGACTTAGCATGGTAGCTAATTTTTTTAAATAATTTTTTAATTATTTTTGTTGGCCTTGGTGGAGATATGCACTCTCCGATTGATTAGTAAATATGTGTCTGGCCGTGTCACAGCTGACCAATCAGAACGGGGTAGGTTTTTCAGGTAAGTGACAGTACCTAAAACTGTGTGTTTTCACTCAGTGTGCATGCCAGAGCTTCATGTGATTTTGCACATTACCACATGAAAAGGTTTTAAAATCGAAAACAAGAACACAAAATCATTTCATCGGTTTCATTTATGTTTTAATTTTGATGAATCTTTTATTAAATTTTCCTTATTTTTAAAGTGGAATTGCATGACTTTTTTAAAAAAGCTTTCTTATAATTTTCACGTGTTGTAATTTAATTTGATTTTGATTTGATGGTTGAATGACGGATGATTGGAGAGATTTTGACTACATTTTTTATATTTGATTATGTAATTGAAACAGATGCTTTCTGAATTGTGAATTAAAGAAAAATGAAAAAAAGATGAAAAACTTTCCCCAAACATTGCAGTTTTGCCAGTCAATCAATCAGGTCAACAGGTTATAAATATCCGTAAGATAATTATATCAGCACTTCATGTTATTTTATTTTAGCTTAAAATCCTTCACATTTTTAAATATACATTTAAACAAAGTGAAACCAACTGAAAAATACGAAATTGATGAAATGCGGAGAATGTGCTCTGCCGCTTTAAGCAATCATTTCTGAAATGACTTTGTCGCTTTTGAGGATCTTTTCACTCGCAAAGTGAAAATAATGTTGAGTCACGCTTGACGTGCTTTAGCGCCAAACCGCCATTTCCTTCCTACCGTGGATAAAGCAGCTGGTTCTTACCGAGTAACGCCTGGAGCTCACTGTGTGTGTGTGTGTGTGTGTTGGGGGGGGGCATCACACTCACACTCACATGGAGTCCATGAAATTGGTGGATAAAAGAGAAGTCCAATTTCACATATCAGCCTCATTATCAAAGCAGAGTTGTAATTAAGAGACACTTTTGCAGAAACAACGTAGGTAGTGTTATCTGAGTCATGCGGCGAGCAGACGACCAGCAGGCCTCTGAGCTCGCACTGGAACACAGGGGTAATTACAGCGCACATAAAGGCCCGGAGGCTGGTTTATGGGCCCCCCGCCCCCCCCTCCCTCCNAAAAAAAAAAAAAAGAAATGTGACTCACAGTGCCGGACGAGAAGAGAAAGATACTGAAAGGCCAGTCGTGTTAAAACAGCACAAATACCTACCTGAGCGCTGCCGCTTAGGTAGGTACTTTACTCGTCTCGCTTCAACGTTTTTGAAGCCAAACTCTGCGAGACTAATTACAGATTAGTTTCCTGTCAGCCATGATTGAATTACATCTCCGCACAAAGACTTTTGCTGCGTCCGAAGAGGCCCAAAAATGGCATCGATCAGAGGAGCATCGCCTCTGAAATCTGACTGAGTCTCCTCTGGAAAATGGAGGACAAACTATTTAAGGGGAGGAAAACTGGATATCCATCAGGAGGAGGAAGGAGGAAAAACAGTAATTGTACTTCTTGGAACGGATGCACAGCCAGGGAAGGAAAAAAAAACTACTTCCATATCACATTTAAGGCCTGGCACAGTTGAAACTCAATCGCCTTCTGGAATGAGAGAAGTTCACTTGAAAGAGAGAGGAGAAAAGTTTGGGGGTCTTGGAGTAATTGAACGAAATCACATCCAACCAGCGAGCCTGCAGCATCCAAATCAAAGCCGGATGAGATTGAAGGCTAACACCATGCCGTGATCCTTCAAATACAGGCATGGTGTGTGTGTGTGTGTGTGTGTAACCTCTGTGTTATTTGTGAAAATAGGAAATGGTTGGAGAAGTAATAACGCATCGTGACCCTCAATGTGACCTGTCATTTCTCGCTTTGTTCTAAAACATGATACACGAATCTCCCATTAAATCAACTTTTACAGTCAGCGTGGTTGTGGATGCGACAGTAGGACACACCTGTCAGCTCTCCCGTTTTTCCCCAGGATTCTCCCGTATTTTCATCCCCACTCCCGTCACGCTCCCTTTTGGTAATATTTCCTGTAATTCTCCCGATTTCACTTTTTTATTTTTAAATTTATACAGAATCCTAAATGGCCCAATCAAGTTTCAGCTTTCAGTCAGAAGATAAGACGACAATCGCTGTAAAATTCATTTTAACAGCGACGAGAAAAACCAAACAGGCCACATGATGTTGCCATTTAAAACCAAAATGAAGAAGACAAAGCTTTTCTTGCTTCATTTTCTGTTTTAATTCAATAAAGTTAAACTTGTCTGTTTTTATAACTTCTTCTTCATGTCCTTTCAGCTGCTCCCGTTAGAGGTTGCCACAGCAGACCCCATCACAGTTTCCACCAGCACCCCGCCGACCAACGGTACCGGTGGCGGCTGCTGTCAGCCTGGGCCTCGACTGACCTGGCATGGAAATCCGATTTGTGATCCACGTATTAATTTGGCATAGGTTTTACGCTGGATGCTCTTCCTGTCACAGCCCCCTCCTGTTTCCCCGCACTTCTTGATTTTTGAAACAGCGCGTATGGCGTTTGTGTGACGCCTTCAACGATGATTGGCCAGGTGAAGACATATGAAAGGGTGCCGAGGAAAGCATCTGGCAGTCAACTGAAAATCTCCTGTCACCGTCTCTGTATTTTGTTGGAAATGAACAGAAACTACTTCCATTTCGCTGGGTTTGTTTGTGTATTTTGAGGCTGTTAAACAGCTGTTGCTAACTTACAGTGCTGCTGTTGAAGTGCGTGGTCAGCATGAATATGCGAGAAGTCGAACCAGACGGTCATTTCGGTCCGCCTCATGTCAAGCATAAATCAGCCTTTAATTTTTATTTAAATCTTTTCTCTAACCCAACTTTAGTGGGTTACATGAGGACGAGAATGCAAACCCAAAAAGATATGGAAACATCTCAGATGTGCTTTATTACGATATTTCCTGTCCTTCTTTCCCGATGATAGAGATCAAAGAGAATGGGTCATGAATTATTGCTTTCTGCAGACCTTGAAGGCGTTACGGCCGTGTCCTCACGCTGTGGCTTTCAGATCCATTAAAATTTCATCTTTTGGTCCAAAAATAAAGCTGAAGATCTACGTGAGGAAAAGGCTTGTGGGTGATTATGAACCCTGAAGCTCCTTCTCATCGATGATGCTACCTTCCACTACGCGCTGCCTGCAGGCTCTCCTTACACGGATAATCAATACGGAAACCGTACGCCTTCATGCCAACTCCTTCTGGTTTTCACTCCTTAAAATACTCCAGACGCTTTTCAGAAGTTTACGTCAAAGCCTGACAGATAATGTTTTTTTTCTGTCACATTTTTAACCTGTTTTTTTTTTTTACTCTAGAACCCTCCATATGAAAAACATCATACTGACCTTTGACCCTTGTAAACCACTTGACTGTAAACCACTTTTCATTTTTATAAGATGAACTTTAAAATATTTAGTTTAATGTAGAAATGAAGAAACTGAATGTCCATGAAACTTCATCCAGTCTCCAGTACATTTCAGCAAAATCCGGCTGAACTCAATCGTACCCTAAACACTACTCTAAATGCTCTAAATACAAGCAAAAACTACTCAAAATGCTCTAGATACAAGTAAAAACTACTTCTAAATACAAGTAAAAAAGTGCTCTAAATGCTCTAAATACAAGTAAAATACTACTCTAAATGATCTGAATACAAGTAAAAACTACTCTAAATGCTCTAAATACAAGTAAAATACTACTCTAAATGCTCCAAATACAAGTAAAAACTACTCTAAATGCTTGAAATAGAAGTAAAATACTACTCTAAATGCTCTAAATACAAGTAAAATACTACTCTAAATGATCTGAATACAAGTAAAAACTACTCAAAATGCTCTAGATACAAGTAAAAACTACTTCTAAATACAAGTAAAAAAGTGCTCTAAATGCTCTAAATACAAGTAAAATACTACTCTAAATGATCTGAATACAAGTAAAAACTACTCTAAATGCTCTAAATACAAGTAAAATACTACTCTAAATGCTCCAAATACAAGTAAAAACTACTCTAAATGCTTGAAATAGAAGTAAAATACTACTCTAAATGCTCTAAATACAAGTAAAATACTACTGTAAATATTCTAAATACAAGTAAAAACTACTCTTAAATGCTCTAAATACAAGTTAAAACTACTCTAAATGCTCTAAATACAAGTGAAATACTACTCTTAATGATCTGAATACAAGTAAAATACTATAAATGATCTGAATACAAGTAAAATACTACTCTAAATCTAAATACAAGTCAAATACTACTCTAAATGATCTAAATACTCCTCCAAATACTCTAAATATGTACAAGTCAAATACTATAAATACTCTAAATACTATTCTAAATGATCTAAATACAAATACAATGCTAAATACTCTAAATACAAGTCTAATACTACTCTAAATGTTCTGAATACAAGTGAAATACTACTCTAAATGCTCTAAGTACAAGTAAAATACTACTCTAAATGCTACTCTAAATACAAGTCAAATACTAAATCTCTAAATACTCGTAAAATGCTACACTAAATACTCCAAATACTAGTAAAATACTACTCTATATGCTCTAAATATTAATAAAATACTACTCTAAATGCTCTAAATACAAGTAAATTACCACTCTAAATGCTCTAAATACTAGTTAAATACTACTCCAAATACTAATACAAGTAAATTACTACTTTAAATGCTCTAAATACTAGTAAAATACTACTCTAAATGCTATAAATACTACCATCTAGTTCCTCAGCCTCACCCTTTTGATATCATGAAGGTTACTTCCTATTGGTGCTGTAGTCGGGGGGGGAGACATAACCCTTGTGATGTCATGAGGCTCAGTTTCCTTGAGTTTGCACAGCGCCCTCTACAATCACCAAAGCCTTTATGGTTTCCACATGCTGAATAATGGCTGATAACAAATTGAAGGAAGTGTGTAAAATTGGTGGACTCCTCCTTTAAAATGGAATATTTCAGATTTCAGATTACTTTAATCACATGATGCGATAAATCACATGTTCATATTGTAAGCTCTGGATTTGGTTGATGGGAGTAGAAACACTGAAAAGAATGAGCTAGATGGACATGGATATCGCTTCAACAACTTTTTAACCAACTCCTCTGCTCCCTGACACACACACACACACACACACACACACACACACACACAAACACACCCCCGAAAACAACCGACCACTTCCTTGTTGTTTCTTGATCATGAGTATTGTACCAACCAATCACAAATGGAGAAGGCAGAACTCAGATCAAATACACATAGTTTTAGCTCGTAAATATTTAACTTAAACTGTAAATAACATTGATGTAAATTTATGAATTGTAAAGAAAATAATTTTAATTAATCATTAACTGTAACTAAATTGTAAATATTTTAAAGCCTAAACGGGACATATTATTAGCCTTCTAAGTGTTGGCGTGGCTTGGATTGGCAAACACCCTGATCCCTGAAATCCACACATGCAGCACAGCCTCATTAGCCTCGTTAGCCTCATTAGCTTTGTTTGTCACTTTGAAGGTTTTCTAACCACAGCTGACATGTCTCTCTGTGTGAATAGTTAAATGATATTTAGAATAAAACAGGTGAATTAGCATGTTTTATCTCCAGGCTGATCCTGTCACATTTGTGTGATCCTTATACTACACACACACACACCATTTCCTGTTGTGTGCTATAGCGTGAGCTCGTCTCTAAGGACACAGTCCTGACTAATCTGAACATACCGAGTGATTATAAATGAGAGGCTGCGAGGCGTTTTGTGTTTTCATTTCTCATCTCAGTCATGGCGTGCACGTGTGTGCGTGTGTGTGTGTGTGTGTTGAGCGATCGATAATGAGGCAGATCCACAGATTGACATTACACATGGCGGTGTTTAAGCCTCTGGTCGTTCTCCTGATAATTGAATTGATTGCAGAGGGCTGAAATGCTGATAATGTGCTATAAACACAGAGCATAATGCGCTATAAAAACAGATTATAATGTGTTATGAACAAAGTATAATATTCTATAAAAACAGATTATAATGTGCTATGAACAAAGTATAATATACTATAAATACAGATTATAATGTGCAATGAACAAAGTATAATATGCTATAAAAACAGATTATAATGCGCTATCAACAAAGTATAATATACTATACAGATTATAATGTGCAATGAACAAAGTATAATATGCTATAAAAACAGATTATAATGTGCTATGAACAAAGTATAATATACTATAGATTATAATGTGCAATGAACAAAGTATAATATGCTATAAATACAGATTATAATGCGCTATAAACAGAGTATAATGTGCTATAAACACAGATTATAATGTGCTATAAACACAGATTATAATGTGCTATAAACAGATTATAATATGCTATAAACACAGATTATAATGTGCTATAAACAGATTATAATGTGCTATAAACCTGATTATAATGTGCTATAAACACAGATTATAATGTGCTATAAACAGATTATAATGTGCTATAAACCTGATTATAATGTGCTATAAACACAGATTATAATGTGCTATAAACAGGTATAATGTGCTATAACAGATTATAATGTGCTATACACAGAGTATAATGTGCTATAAAAACAGATTATAATGTGCTATAAACACAGATGTGCTATAAACACAGATTATAATGTGCTATAAACACAGATTATAATGTGCTATAAACCTGATTATGATGTGCTGTAAACAGATTATAATGTGCTGCAATGACAGATCATAATGTGGAACACTGAATGGTGTGTGACCACGTGATCGACCTTCCAAAGCGGCCTCCACTGTTGTCCAGCTCTTTTGGCCCTAATTATGTCAAGTTTTCTGTGCGCTGATTGTTGCGTTGCGGCGTGCTAACATAATCCAGGTTTACATAGCGCGGCATCAGAACCGTGACATACGGTGTAAGCAGAGATTAGAAGCATTAGCTGTGAAGGACAGTTGATTCAGTGGTACAGTGTACCATTATCGTTGTATGTACCAATCAGACATGATCAGAAATGTAGCTCCACGCTACGTCTGATCTGTTTTTCAGTCTGTGAATACGTCCAGCCTCAGAAGAATAAACTGAGGATCATAAAGTCTGATATGGGGCTGGGTGGGCATTTCCTCCCATGGTCCTCATATAAGAGATGCTGTGCTGAGTCTGCTGACTGTATGGAAGCTGGGAGAGGCCATTACCTCTTCATCACATCATCGTCATCATCATTTCTCTGTATAATAAGCAGTGTTTATTTCAAAACATTCTCAGATCAGGATTTCAGCATCACATCTGTGCTGTAAATGTTGCTCATAGCAACACTAATCATGTGATGTTCAGACCTGAAACACTTTTTACACACAACCACGTTTTACTGTAGTTACTGAGTGTGAAGTTATACATGTGTAGTTACTTGGTGTGTGGTTTTTCAGTGTGTAGTTGTTTATTGTGTAGTTTTTCGATGTGTAGCTACTTGATGGTAGTTTGGTGGTATGTAGTTTCTTAGTGTGTAGTTTCTTGTCGTGTAGTTATTTGATATGTAGTTTCTTGGGTATAGCTTTTCGGTGTGTAGTTTCTTAGTGTGTACTTTCTTGGTGTGTAGTTTCTTGTGTAGTTACTTGGTGTGTAGTGTTTCAGTATGTAGTAATTCCTTGGTGTGTAGTTTCTTATTGTGTAGTTTACTTGATGTGTAGTTTTTCAGTATGTAGTTCTTTATTGTGTAGTTACTTGATGTGTAGTTTTTCGGCAGGTCGTTTCTTATGTGTACTTTCTTGTGTAGTTATTTGATGTGTAGTTTCTTGGGATGTCGTTTTTCAGTGTGTAGTTTCTTGGTGTGTAGTTTCTTAATCATAAGCATTTATCTCATTATATGTCATGTATTTGTGATATATCCGCCCGTATTTCTTTTGTGCAGGTTGAAAATATGTTGAGACTGGATCATCATACGTACGAGGGTCCATCCTCTGGAGACCACGAACCAGGATTCCAGCTGAAATCCAGCTAATAGTTTTGGAAGGGCACAAAGTTCAAACTTTGTCCTTTAGGTGGCACTAGAGGAAAACTCATGAAGCGTTCAGAGCGTGAATGGTTCATCCTCTGAGGAGCATAATTGTGGTCAGGTGATATTAGCTGTTGATATTTGTTGCGTATAAATGGAAATGTTGGGTTTGATGGTGGCACTATTGGAAAGGTCATGATGCCACCAAACCATCGTCCTCTGGAGACTACGACTCTGATTCTTTAAGTTTCGCTAATTATCAAAGCTGCTAAAAAAAATGCCTGGTTAAAGATCAATGCTTGAATTATTTGTTGGATATTATAATTGTGGAATTACCAGCTGCCAAAATTAATAAATCCAGTCAAGGAATGGATTGGATTTGGATTAAAACAGAAATAAATAATATTCCACAATGAACATGTGTATATATGTACTGTATGTATCCACATGTATATGCCATAGTGTGTATATGAATGAACTTTTAGGTTTGTTTTCTACAAGGAAATGTTATGGGAAGGGTCTCACATTGGTCGTTTGGGAAGAGAAGTTAAGGAATAATGAATTTTGGACGTGAGGGCTGAAGGGCTGAAAATTTGGAAAGGAACTAAATAAAGGTGCACTGCAACTTCATTTCCTTTTGGATTTTATTTATAGGTTTATTATTTCATCTTTTTTCTCTTTGTAAAATGATGATTTTTGACATTTCTGTCCATGTTCATAATATAAAGAAAATTATAATGAAAACGTCACAATACCGTCACACTAAGGCTTAGTTTTCTTTAAATAAAAATGGCATTTGTCTTGACGTGGTGTTTAAACAGTGTGTGTGTGTCAGTGCGGTTGATGAAAAAGTCAAACAGTCTTTCCTGACATAAAACACGTCTTGTGAACAGCAGATTAATTAAGTGTGAGCAGAATGTGATTTATTCTGTAATTAACTGTCATCTCACTGCTATATGAAACATCAGCAGACTGTAATTGGGTTGTTTTTTTTTTCCCAGCTTAGATGAGTGTCGACGCAGACAGAAAGTGAGGAAATCTAATCGGTCTGTTTGTCTTTATTCTGTTCTCTGTCACTCTGCTGAAGCAGGAGTGAATTAGCACTAAATCACATGTTCGCTGTCTCAGGTTTGAGGTGCACAGGTAAAGGTGGGCAACAGACGGATGAGGGGTTCTCTTGTGTTTTACCAGCTCGTGCGTGAGGACTTGTCATCATACTTTCTGGTGATCTGTCTCTCATTTCAGAGCCTGTCATTCTCCATCAGACAATCAGTTGTCTACAGCAGGATTTCTTCCCACACTGCCTGTGTCGATATACCGGCTCATTCCTTCCTCCCACTCTGTAAGATCAGTGGAAGTCTCTTCAAGCGTTCCAGCTTCAACTCGAGTCCTGTCACCTGTTTCCTGTTTTCTGGTGCCGACCTCCGTTTTGCTGTTTGGGGTTTTGATTCCTGATCGGTCCCTTGCTGGGTTAAAGGACCATACCACCCCATTTTGCACGTTTGAGCCTAATATATTCAATTTTCATACATGTTACGTTACTGACAATCATTTCCCAAAGGATAAAACCATATTTCAGCTTTCCTGATATTTTGCTAAATCTCTTTCAAAATTCATAATCTTTCAAAATCAAATATTCAAGTGATACACCCACCTTAAAAATCCATGTTTCTCCTGCTAATAGTTACGCAGCCTTATGAAGTCACGGTCCTTTAAATTTTTCCATAAATGCAGGTCTTCTTTTGGGACTATATTCCCCGGTGGAGGCATACATTCACTCCACGCTTTTTATTGAGCTTAAACACTAAAATTACATAACTTCTAAAAAAACCTGAATACACGTCTTGTTGGTGATGATGGATTACCTATCCCAAGAACGTTTACAGTATCAACAAGTTGATTTTAATAGCAGAATGAACTGAAACCAATGGAGGTCTGGAAGGTAGGAAAAACATTTTTAATTCACCGTTCCAGTAGTATGCTTTGGGAAATGATTGTCAGTAACGTTACATGTATGAAAATTGAATATATTAGGCTCAAACATGCAAAATGGATGGTATGGTCCTTTAAAGTCAATTTATACTTCCAAACAGACGTATGCACACAGTAGCCAACACGGATTCCGCCAGTATGTTTTTTACATTTTGGCATCAGCTTAAAGGACTCCACACATGTACAGTAGAGCACGGTCACAAAAAAATTGGAGGTACGCAGATGTCAGCGCAGACGATGAAATTTACGTCATGTGGACCTTCGTGTTTTTGCGTACGTGGAAAGTATGAATTGTCCTTTCAGGCCATTACATACCAGATGCATTAATGCAGTAATTCCTGCAAATATTTCCTTCGGTAATATTTTTCAAACTTAATGGAGCGTTTCACATCAAGGGCGGAGTTTTGCTTGACGAAATTGCGGCATTTATTTTTTCGGATCAAATTCGAGTTTTCCAACTTTTCGCATGCTTATATGACACATCGGACCAATCAAAGCCTCGTTTGCTGGTAACATCACGCTAAAACGGCAGATCGCCTGATTGCTTGTGTGTCACAGAACTCTGACTGTGACAGAACGACACCAACGATAAAGACGAGTATAAAGACAACGTAGCTTCATTATGAATATCTACGCTCATCCTGAAGAACGTCCAGAAGATATCAAACAGGCTCCACCTCCTTCATATGTCATGAATGCAGAATCTCTGTCTCTTCACAGCCCCATGCTTTTGTACAGTCCATCTCTGTAAACTGGAATGATTATCGTAGCCGAACATGTTGGTCAGAATGAAGAAACTGTTGCTCGATGAACAAACCACAAGCTACTAAACAACATAAATACGTTCAGTGGACATCAAACGCACCTCATGAGCGCAGATTTGTTCCAAAAGCAAAGTCTGAGTGTGCACTCTGATTCTTTTCCACTAGCTTACTCTATTAGCATCTTAGCACATTCTGTCTGTTCTTCCTCCAGCTGATGGGTTTTGGGACTTTGTCGTCATCCTTAAATACGAATAAAACTGCTTCCATCACCTTTAATTGCATTTTGTCTTATGCGAAACATCAACTAATCCACCTCAGCCGAGCACATCAATTTCTTATGTGAATTTCCCGTGTTTCCATCCAGGCTTTCTTATTCTAATTCCTTTAAAAATAGCTGAATGGAAACCCGCTGTATGACATACTAAAGAACTTGTTAGATTAGATAATTTATTGCTATTTGCAAAAAAAAAAAAAAGAAAAAAAAAAGTTGTTTAGCAGTTTATGCAATAAGTAAAACAATAAATAACATGATAACTTGATGCGATAACAGGAATGGATCAACATGGATTCCACGTCAGTTTTCTGCTCCTTCATCCTTCAGAGAGGCCAAAGACGAGGCAGCGTGATCTATTTTCACCTCGTCCTTCATCGCAAACTGCAGAACCAGGAGAGGAGCTGCTTTCTCTCTCATTTTGTGTAATCGCAGTAGTAACATACGCATGTATGGTGCGTGTGTGTGTGTGTGCTGAGTTGATGCGTGAGTGTGTGTCCTCTGAGCTTTTCTCCAGAGGTGAGGAAACATGCAGCGCCATGCGAGCCTGCAGCTGCTGCTTGTTATTCAGCTCCCCTGGCAGAATCCAGACCGCTCGCTCCGAAACAGCCGTGCTCGGGTCCCGTCAGCCGGCTGTAACACGATCACGTAGCTAAGAGATGTCACGCAGATCCATCTACGCCGCGGATCGGGGCTGCTTCTGCAGCCGACACAACATCNTAAGAGATGTCACGCAGATCCATCTACGCCGCGGATCGGGGCTGCTTCTGCAGCCGACACAACATCCCATCGTGGCTGTTGCTATAGTGACCGACTCCGTCTTCTGTCGGACGCTGTGGATGCTGCCGTTCCCGCGGAGGAACACGCTTTATCAAAGTGATGGCTGGATGGATGGCGTGACCGCAAAAGGCCGATGGGCTTTACATCCCGGCTGCTGTAAGCAGGTTTATCAGAGGAAAGTGCTGCCATGTATGCTGAGCATCGCCTGAAAGAGTCCCGCAGTCTCTGAAAGAGGTCATCTTATTTTGTTTTCCAGCAGAGCCCTCTCCTTCTGAGGCGTTATCATCCAGGGATTATACAGCAACATGATGCATTATTCATGAATCAGCAAAAATAACAACACTTTCTCCAAGGCCAAGCAGCAGATCCTCTTTTTTTTTAGTTGAGGGTTTTCTGCTCCCAGAGGTCTCCAAGATGAGTTATGAAGCGTAATGTACTGTAAAGCGCAAAGGTGGAAGTGCTGCGTGCTGTGATGAAGTGCGAACAGACGGCAGCAGCTCGCCGTTCACTGCTGGGCTGTAGTGACAAGCATTCAGGCGCACGACTCGCCACTTCCACGGAGCCCATTTGCTGTGTGCCGTGGTGTGAAACAAGCTTTTACACCTTCAGCACCGATGCTCTTTTTCATCTTCAGAATCCCTCTGGACAGTGTGAGGAAGAGGAGGCCGAGCATTGTGCTGAAGATGTTTCTACACCCGCTGTTAGATCCTACGATGGACTTTGTTACCACGGTGAAGCGCTGCAAAAAAAAAAAAAA
>VXCM01007056.1:11491-24803 GCA_014773175.1 Lucifuga dentata
CCCCCGTTTTTTTTCCTCCCCTTAGTGCGAGCCCCACCTAGGTGTACAAAGATAAAGTGTATTGCATTAAAATTGCAGGGCAGGTGCAGTAGATGGCAGACTGCTGTGAGCAGGCTGTGGCACACTACTGCACCACAGCCTGCCCTGCAAACCCACCACCTGCACCCCTACACCTGTAGTGAGACCTATAATGTGGTAAAATAATAATTATTAAAATAATTAAATTGCAGTAATACATTTATGTAGTAATTCTCAAATTAATCCACAATTTGATTGTAAAGTCTGCATATATGGGATCAACAAACTTTATGTACTGAAAATGACAGAAATAATCCATGATTCTCTAGTTTTATCTATATTTTGTATGAATTGTGTGGATTGTTTTTTGTTGCATTTAAAAGCCTGACCAGGGACGAGGACTGCAAATGAGCTTAAGCATTTTCCACATCTGTCCGTGGAAATGTTGCATGTGTCGTCCCTGCCAAATAAACAATAAATAAAATAAATCCATACACATCAGCTTGTGTCCACATATTCAGTTTTTTTTTTATCATTTCATGTTGTTTTTCATCGAAATGAAGTGGTTTGATCCTTACGAGTTCAGGGTTTGCAGCTCAAACATGGTCTGCTGGCGCTGATCTGCAGGAAATTCCTGAGCACAAAGGAAGACGTCAGACAGGATGAAAAGGCCTTCAGATTCAAAGAATCCGCCCTCACACACACCTTACATAACATCCATTTGCTGCAGTGATTCAGCCAGTTTTGTCTTGATGACTTGTAATTTAATGAAATAGCCCTTTTCTCCAAACCTGCCTCTTCACTTTCATTTCACTTTCATTTCCTGCATTTTCCCACGATGATTCTGGAAAAATCACCCTAACATCTTGTCATCGCACTCTCTTTTCCAGCACAGATGAAATGTATGGGACATGTCTACTTCCTGTCTCTTTGAAATACATTTTCCCCCGTGCTTTGTTTTGTTTTGGGAGATAACGCAGTTTAAAGGGCAAATACCAGAAAATTGTCATGTTTGAGCCCAACATATACAACTCACATACAGGTTACGTTACTGTCAACTATTTTCCAAAATATACAACTGGAGCAGTACATATTAGAATTGTTTTTCTTACCTTCCAGACTGCCACTGGTTTCAGTTTATTCCTGTACGCAATAAAAAAACAACTTATTGAGACCTGAAATGTGCTTGGCGAAACACGACTATGAAGTGTTTTTGTCAAAGTAACTTCATTTCAATCTTCTACGATGTATGTCTCTGCCAGGAGTCCCAGGAGAACACGGCTTTTAAAAAAAAATTAAAAAGACTGTCCCTTCTCCATTTGAACGCACGTTAGCAAGTGAAATATTGAATTTTAAGAGGAGTGTATTACCTCAACTTTTGATTTTGAAAGATTAGGGGGTTTGGAAAAATAACGCGTATGTATGTAACATGTATGTGGGTTGTATTTATTGGATTCAAACATGTACAATCACCGGTATGCTCCTTTAAGGTCTTTGATGATGTAATTATGTAAATGGATCAGATGCTGTATTAATATACTGAATGGCACATCTTTTTTCTGATTACTAATTTGATTCACGATTGATGTGACCACTGAACGTGGAGGAAAGTGGAGCTGAGTGGGTGAGGAACGGCTTCATTCTGGTGTTTGGCTGAGCTCCATGCTGCATCCACTCGCAGGATTTACGGCCCTGCAGGGTCGCTGACATACAGCACATTTCTTTGTGGTTCCAGTCCAGAAGCTGGATGAAATCAATCCAATCTTCTGTCCCAGGAGCCCTGGTGACTGACGGAGCTGTCTCTCTCCGGCTGTCCACACCTTCCATCCGACTTCCTCCTCAGCACAGAGCTCTGGTGGGCTCCTGAAGGTCGTGATCTTTTATCACGAGCTTCTCCTTTCACTTTGACCTGTAAGTGACAGAGCGGCGTGTGCTGGCCACAACGCTGCCTGAGGGTGAGGGTTTAGTTTGAGGTTAGTCGGTTTAGGATGAGGGTTAGTTAGAGGTTAGAAGGGTTAGGGTGAGGGTTAGTTTGAAGTTAGTCAGTTTAAGATAAGGGTTAGTTTGAGGTTAGTAGGATTAAATTGAGGTTAGTAGGGGTTAGTTAGTAGGGGTTAGTTTGAAGTTAGTTAGTAGGGGTTAGTTTGAGGTTAGTTGGTTTAGGGTGAGGGTTAGTTTGAAGTTAGTTGGTTTGGGGTGAGGGTTAGTTTGAGGTTAGTAGGGTTAGGGTGAGGGTTAGTTTGAGGTTAGTTGGTTTAGGGTGAGGGTTAGTTTGAGGTTAGTAGGGTTAGTTTGAGGTTAGTAGGGTTAGGGTGAGGGTTAGTTTGAAGTTAGTTGGTTTGGGGTGAGGGTTAGTTTGAGGTTAGTAGGGTTAGAGTGAGGGTTAGTTTGAGGTTAGTTGGTTTAGGGTGAGGGTTAGTTTGAAGTTAGTTGGTTTGGGGTGAGGGTTAGTTTGAGGTTAGTAGGGTTAAATTGAGGTTAGTAGGGTTAAGGTGAGGGTTAGTTTGAGGTTAGATGGTTTAGTGTGAGGGTTAGTTTGAAGTTAGTTAGTTTGGGGTGAGGGTTAGTTTGAAGTTAGTAGGGTGAGGGTTAGTTTGAGGTTAGTCGGGTTAGAGTGAGGGTTAGGGTTCGTAGGATTAGAGTTAGTCGTGTTTGGGTTAGAAAGAAGTTATTTAACAATGTGCTGATGGATCTTTCTTTAAACTCCACATCGGTTTCTCATTTCATTCCAGTCACCTGGCTCTCAGTGTTCTGGAGACGGAACGAGCCGAGCGTACCTGCTGCTGCCATGGTGATCTCAGCTCTGGAACATTCCCTACTCTCTACTTCTAAACCGCTTTGATGAAATTTTTTTCCTGTTGGAACGGTAAAGCTGCCCACTTTACTGCTCAACAATGCTGGACTGAAGTTTAATTCCTGCAGCTTCAGAATTTTATTAGATTTATACTTCTGAGATTTTGAATTTGACTTCAAGTGGTCTGAAAACATGAAAATCAGCAAAATGCCGATGTGGGTTTTTGTGTCTAGTGGACAAATTTGTTCTATGTGGCTGTGGAGCAAAATCATTTCATAGGTAAAGCTCATACAAATTCCACTACAGTCTATAACAAGCTTAAAGTAAAAGTTAACATCATAATTCAGAACGTAATAATAAGCAGAGGGGAAGCATACTTTAAAATAATCATTTAAAATGTGTTCAAACACATAATTAGGATCCAAAAGCAGAACTCAGACAACATTTTAAATTGGGAAACACAGTAAGTGGGGGAGGCTTATTACTGGAATCAGGCAGGTTGAGCTTGGTAACGGAGCGACCAGTCAGAATCCAAATAATTCATACAAATATTTTGCATGTTAATATTTTTCTAACTCGCTGTTTGTAGATTTTCCACATTGACAGAAATTTGTTGCAGCATTTTATTTTATTTTTTTCAGATGAAGCTAAAATATGTTTAAATGTTCTGCTCATGAATACAATATTTAAAGTGTCGATTGCTGGTAGCGTCGCCCTCAAAACATTCAACATGGCGGGTTTTCTGTTTTTACGTTGTACAGCGCTGTCCTGCGTGATGAGAGAAAGGACAAAGACAACGATTATAAAGACAAGGTAGAGAGGATGAAGGTGTGAGGGCGACATCACCAGCGATCGACACGGATAAGCATTAGGGTTAGTATTGTAATAAAGATTTAATTCCTGTATTAAATTATGTGTTCTCTGTGTTGTTTTTTCCTTTGTTAAGAAAAACAGGACACTGAATCATCCCTTTATCCTAACTCCATTTTTTTTTTTTTTTTAAGGTGAACCTATATAAATATTTGTTGCAAAAAACTTGCGTCGCATTTAATGTAAATATATTTACTGCAACAAATTTGCCTCCGAAAACATTTGCGATTTTGGGTCGTCTCGGTTTGTAAAGAAAGAAACCTGCATGTGCCACGATGTAAACATGCCCCGCCCAAAAACACACGCTCGCATTATCCAAAAAACATGATCCCTGTGTGCTCACGAACAACAACGCAGTTGAACAATAAAAATAGAACCGCTTCTTACGCAAGTCGTTTAAAAACAGCTTGGATCAGATTTTTTCCTCCAGCTCACGGCGCCCTCCACAAATACTGGCACTCTTGGCAAATAACAGCAAAGCAGGTTGAGGAAAAGAAAAAAAAAAAGGTCTTTATCGTTTATCCTCTTGAGCTTTCATTCAAAATATTAAAAATATGACCTTTAATTAAAGTTAAATAATTGAGAGGAAAATCATGAAACGAATGTTTTTTGAATTCATGCCTGTCTGCTGCCGGTAACGTTTCGTCGTTTTCTGCGGCTCCTATGTGACACCAGGCTGTTCGAGGAGAGCGAATCTCTCTTTGAATTGCCTCTCCTGAGGTTTATCCCATTTTTTCCTTATGTAATAAGGTTTTTTAGGGAGTTTTTCCTTGTCTTCGTAGAGAGCTTGGGAGCCATTGATGCGTAGGCCTGTACAGCCCTTTCAGACATCTTGACTGATATTACGCTACAAAATAAACTTAATGTGACTTGACCCTTATGTATGTTCTAATCAAGTGCTGTGATCTTTTCCAAGGAGCGTGTGTGGAATCCCTCAGTGCTCCCAGCTTTGACAGTTCCTATTTAAAGGGCTATTCTGCCTGATGTAAATATGATTTATCAGGAATCGGTTCAGAAGCCTGAGCTGAGCTTAATTATTATTCAGGATAAGCTCTGCAATCACACAGCGTTTGATACTTGCTTTAGTGGGCGATGCTCTCAGCATTTCATGCATTCCAATTTCTGCAGAATGCATTAATACCATCCTCTGGTTCTCTCCTGCCAACAGTGGAAATGATACATTTTTATGAGCCGAACACGAGGCATTACAGTGCGATGAATTTTCACAGCATCTCGCATCAAAAGTTAATGTGAGGAGTGAAGCTGGACTGTGAGGAGGCCGTGATTTGCCTGCAGTCCTCCACGCTGCGGAGCCCATTCTGAATTAAGGGGGAAACGTGATTATGGCGCCTTTCTTCTTCTTTGACCATCAGCAGCAGAATCAGACAACCTGATGTTCTTGATGTTTGCCGTACAAAATTGAACCTTCTTTTCTTCTATTCAGCTTCTGTTTTTTTCTCCAACCTGTCAGTGTTACCTGTGCGCTGCATCATCTGAGCAAGTTCGCAATATTCACATAACGCAAGATGTATTTACTTTAGTGAGGTCGTTATTCAGGTGCTTTGGTGTGCTAACTAGCGTGATTAAAAATGCATCGTTTCCTTGGGATTATATTTCTCTGAAAACGTCAATGACCTGGGCTCCTTTTTTTTTTTTTTAATACCTTGTCTGTCCCCTAGATGTCTCCAGAGACGTACCTTTTCTTTGGACATTGGTTGTTGTCAGTTCTGTAGTTGCTCTGTTAGGGTTAGTTTTCTGTGTGCACGTTTTCCAAATTTACCACGTTTGCTTTTGGGTTCTGTCTACCAGTCCGGTCAGAGAGGTGATTATTATTATTATTATTTTTAAATTTGCGATTGTTATTGTTACTTCCACCTATTGTATACAGGACTTGTGTATCAACGGAAGTGTTTCTGTAGGCATATGGCAGTTAAAATTAACTTCTGAATGCATTTTGGCAGTTTTACTACAAATTTACTGCAAACTAACCTCTCACCTAGCCCCGTCAAGAAAGGTACTTCACAAAACCGCAGAGAAACTCTTCATTACAAGTAAATTTTACTTAAGAAAGACAAGCAACCACAGTAAAAGGTGCTTATGTATTCAGACTAAAGGTAATGACAGAGAGGCATGGTCTCTGACATGAAAACACTAAACACACAGTCGGACAAAATAGATAACTGAAATAACGAACATTTCCAGAAGTGGTGGGGGAGAGGGGGAGAGGGAGAGAGAGAGAGAGAGAGAGAGAGAGAGAGATCAGGTTTTTCACTTGGATTTTCTGCTGTTACATCACTAAAGTATTTCATCCTCCACTACAGGCTGAGTAAACTCTAAAACTCTTATCTGTGCCTGGCAGGAAAAAGTACCTCTCCCTCTGAAATGCAGTGGCATGGCTAAAAAAAAAAAAAAAAAAAAAAAAAAAAGATGGCGCCACTACGTCTGGTTGCCATCCTGGTAGCTCCAGTGTGACTGTGCAGCAAAGTCTGGTAAATCCAGAGGAGGCGGCGTCTGTCTCATGACCAACAACAAATGGTGTAAACCAAGGAACATTTCAGTCCTCTCTAATTCCTGCTCGCCCCAGCTGGAACATCGTACCATCATGTGTCGTCCCTTCTACCTCTCCCGGGAATTCACCTCCATCATCTTCTCTGTGGTCTACATTCCACCACAGCCGGACACTGCTAAGGCGTTATCAAACCTCCACGATGTGCTGAGTGTGGTGGAGCCTGTGTTAATACTGCTATGTGCTCTTATTTTGAAAGGTACAAGCTGAAGGACAGGAAGTAGTTTTTGCATGTTTTTACAGTTGTATTCAGGCGTGGCTCACGACATGGTGTCAGAAGTGCAGCGACAGAGAGGAGCGAGTGCAGAGCAGCTGTAACGGGAGAGTTTAAAGTCGGTTTTACATCGAGGAATGGCGAGATGGAAGACGAAGGCGCTAGCATGCAAGCTGCACAGCCTCCCCAGCTAGCAGCTAACCCTGCTAACGCACCTCCAAACGCCACATTCACCATTCAGCCTCCCGAAGCATTTGACTTTTCTAAACCACAAGGCTGGGAAAGGTGGATATGGAGGTTTGAAAGATTCCGGCTGGCAAGTAATTTGCACCTTAGCTCACAAGCTAACAGGTAAACACAATCTACTGCATGGGAGATGATGTTGACGATATCCTACGGGGCCAAGCTTTAACCGATGCTGAGAGGCAACAGTACAGCGCTGTAAAACACACTCTTGAGGCATACTTCGTGGTCCGGAAAAATGTAATATATGAGAGGGCTAGATTCAACCAAAGAGTGCAGCAGCCTAACGAGACCTGTCGACTCCTTCATTACTGTGCTATATGCCTAGCAGAAAACTGCGGCTATGGGGCACTTCATGACGAGCTAATAAGAGGCCGCCTCGTCGTGGGACTGAGAGACACAGGTCTGGCAGAGAGAATGCAGCTCGACAAAGATTTGACTCTAGAAAAAGCAGTCAACATGGCAAGACAGTCGGAAGTGATAATAAGACAGCAAACAGACATCAGAGGTGAAACTAAACATGAAATTGATGCTGTGACAAAGCATAAGAAACAAAAGCTGCCCATACCAAAGGGACCAAACCAGCAAAAAAGCACACCAGCAAAGCCCAAAGCACCACCTGATCATCAGTCACCTTACAGATGTGGAAAATCCCCTGGGCATGGAAAATGGCAGTGCCCCGCCAGAGAGGTAACATGACTTACATGTGGAAAAAAAGGACATTACAGCAAAGTGTGCAAGTCAGCTAAAGCAGTGCATGTAGTAGAAACTAGCTTGAACCATAATGACCCACCTTTGTTCCTTGGCACAGTGGATGCAGGCACAGACCCATGGTATGCAGATTTGACTATCAGAAACCACAAAGACAGGTTTAAGACAGACACAGGAGCTGATGTCTCTGTCCTGCCAGCTCAGACATTCTACACTGTGGCTGAGGAGAACACCTATTTGGCCAAATCCGACAGACCACTATATGGTCTAGGTGGTACACCACTTAATGTCTTGGGCATGTATAAAAAGTCCTTATGCAAAGGTGAGCATGTGATCCAGGAAGGTGTATATGTGATAAAAGACCTACACATAGCTTTGTTAAGCAGACCAGCAAGCATCAAGCTGAACCTAGTGTCCAGGGCAGACAGCATTGACAAAACTGTGATGAAAGAATCCTACCCAAAGCTGTGTCAGGGTTTAGGAATGCTGCAACAGCCATACACTATAAAGCTCAAACCGGACGCCATTCCTTTCTCCCTGGCAACACCAAGATGCGTCCCAATCCCTTTACTAGGAAAAGTGAAGGAGGAGCTTGAGTGCATGGAGATTATCGGAGTCATCTCCAGAGTTGAAGAGCCAACAGACTGGTGTTCTGGCATGGTTCCGGTACCAACAAAGAACGGCTCAGTGCACATTTGTGTCGATCTTACCCATCTCAATGAGGCAGTTTGTAGAGAGAAATACATCCTGCCTTCAGTTGAGCACGCTCGGATCTCTCGCAGGAGCTCAGGTCTTTAGCAAGTTGGATGCTAACAGAGGTTTCTGGCAGATTCCATTGTCACTGGAGTCAGCACGTTATACAACCTTCATAACTCCCTTTGGGCGCTTCTACTTCAACAGACTGCCCTTCGGCATAGCATCAGCCCCAGAACATTTTCAGCGGATCGATGATCCTTGATGGGCTGCAGGGAGTAATGTGTCATATGGATGATGTTCTAGTTTGGGGACAAGACCAACACCAACATGACACCAGACTTCACACTGTGCTGCATAAGCTCCAGGAAGCCGGCGCCACACTGAACATGGAGAAGAGGCAGGAGAGAGGTAAAGTTTCTTGGTCATGTTCTGTCAGCAGCCAACCCAGACAAGATAAAGACAGTCAAAACGATGAAAGAGCCATCCAATACAGGTGAAGTCTGCAGCTTCCTCGGGATGGTTATTCAGCTGTGGAAACTCATTCCTGGTCTGTCAGAGAAGGACAAACCACTGAGGGACCTTCTCTCAAAGAAAAATCAGTGGGTTTGGGGCTATGCACAACAAAAAGCATTTGACCAGCTGAAAAATTATCTCACATCACCTCCTGTGCTGACACTTTATGACCCCAACAAAGAGCTGAAACTGTCAGCAGATGCATCCTCAGAGAGAGGTGAGCAGCGGAGGCCGGTAGCGTACGCATCACACTCCATGACAGAGAGAAAGGAGGTATGCACAGGTGGAGGAGGAGGCACTAGGATTGACATGGGAGTGCAAGCAGTGTAAAGATTTCCTCATCAGGAGACATTTCTCCCTAGAGACTGACCACAAGCCACTCGTCAGCCTGTTAGGCCACCAGGCCCTAACCGAGCGTCCTCCCAGGATCCAGCGGTTTCGACTCAGACTCATGAGGTACAGATACTCCATCTCCCACATTCCTGGTAAAGACCTGCTTACAACAGACACTCTCTCACATGCACCTGTCAGTGTCCGAGCTCAAGCTTCAAGGACACTGATAAAGATTTAATGGAAGACACCAACATCTATGTAGACGAGATAATGAACAGCCTGCCTCCTAGTTCAACATACATTGCACAACTGACAGAAAAACTGAAAGAGGACAGTGTTTGCTCGGAAAATCTTCTGGCCAGAAAGACTGGTACTTACTGTACATGTTGCTCAAAGGCTCCAGACTAGTCATTCCCACAGCAATGTGCAACTCTGTCCTAAACGCACTATGTGAAGGACATCAGGGGATGACAAGGTGCAGAAAGCGAGCCAGAGAAACAGTATGGTGGCCCGGTCTGAGTGGCCAACTGAATGAATTGGTGAGAAATTGCAAAACATGCATAAAAGAACGTGCTAATGCGGTGGAGCCATTGTTGTCTAGTGAGCTCCCAGAGAGACCATGGCAAAAAGTGGGTGCGAATTTATTCACCCTCAACAACAACTATCTTCTAATAGTGGATTACTTCTCAAGATTTGTGGAGATTGCAAAACTAACCCCCACACAATCAGAGGATGTGATAGTGCATCTCAAATCAATTTTCTCCAGACACGGCATCCCAGAGTTGTTCTTCAGTGATAATAGACCACAGTTCTCAAGTCAGTAGTTTGCAGACTTTGCAGCTGCCTATGGGTTCATATCACCAGTAGCCCAAAGATTGTGCAAAGCAATGGTGAGGCAGAACGCCATGTCCAGACTGTGAAACGGCTGCTGAAGAAGGCTCAAGATCCATATCTTGCTCTGTTGGCCTATAGAGCTACTCCACTATCTAATGGCTACAGTCCTGCTCAACCCCTCATGGGACGGAGGCTTCGCACACCCCTGCCCCAGCATCCCTTTTTGCTCACTCCAGATCTTCCAAATGGGGCTGTTATTGCAGTTAAAGAAAGACAGAGGAGGTTAAAGGACTCTTCTGTGTACAACAAAAGACACCACGTGAGGACTTTGTCAGCTCTCACCAGGACAGTGTGGATTACAAGCGCTGTGCTTTCAACTCACTCCACACCTCACTCATACTGAGTGGACAGCCCTACTGGAACCATCAGGTGAAACAGACACCACCTTGTTCCATTGCCTGAGACTGCATCTCAGATCCAGACACCCAGCACCCCAGCTCAGCCAGTTGAGACTACTCTGGCTACCCTAGACCATCCTGAGTTTCCAGTAAAGACTCCAAAGACACTCACACCTGTCCCTGTCAGGACTAGGTTTGGCAGAGTGGTTGTTAAGCCTCACAAGTTGGATTTATAAGTATAAAGTTTAATGGCAAAGTAAAAGTGAGAAAGTTCTATGTTAATATTGTTAATGCTAATTTGAAATGTGAAGAAATTCTTAAGGCAAGTTTGACATGTTAAATGTGAAATAGAATTTGTTATTATTGTCTCATTGTTTTTCTAAGAAAGGGAGATGTGGTGGTTAATACTGCTATGTGCTCTTATTTTGAAAGGTACAAGCTGAAGGACAGGAAGCAGTTTTTTCATGTTTTTACAGTAGTATTCAGATGTGGCTCAGAGAAATAAAGAGGTGAACCTTAGCTCTATAAATCTGTTGTTTGAATCTATAACACACCATGACACTGAGCAGCCACCAAAATAAACACCCAGACGCTGTCGTCATTGTGGCTGGTGACTTTAACAAGACGAAACTTAAGCAGGCCATGAAAAACTTCCATCAGCATGTCTCCTGCCCCACCAGAGGAGACAAAACTTTAGACCACTGCTACAGCCTGTTCAAGGGGGGACACAAAGCTATCTCCCTACCGGCTTTTGGGAAATCGGATCATGCCGCCATTTTCCTTCTACCGGAATATAAGCAAAGACTTCTGCAGGAAGCTCCAGTGACGAGAGAGGTCAAGCGCTGGAAGGCCTTATCAGAGGCTACGCTACAGGTAGAAACTACAGGTGATGTTGACTGGGACATATTCCGGTCGACTTCCATAAACAACAACAAGTTTGCTGATGTAGTGGTGAGCTTGATCGCCATGTTAGTGGACACCATCATTCCGACGGCATCATTCCAGACTTTCCCCAACCAAAAGCCGTGGATAGACAGGTCTGTACGCTCTGCTCTCAAAGCACAGACTGCCACTTACAACGAAGGACTTACAATGGGTGACATGAGCAGCTATAAGGCAGCCTCTTACAGCCTGAGGAAGGCTCCGAGAGGTCAGAGTGGCTCAGAGTGGTCAAAGAGGCAAAAAGGCGTTACAAGGGAAAAGTGGAGTCAAACCTCCAACAGAAAGACTCCAGAAGCATGTGGCAGGGACTAAGGACGATCACTGACTACAAACCAGAGCCAAGGTGAGTGCTGATCCGGGTTTGCTGATGAGCTTAATTGCACGCTTTGAGGCGAACGGTGCTAATGCTAGCCTGCCTGCTGGTGCTGCATTAATACCCCCCTGCTGCAGCTTGGCACAGCCCCGTGCCGAACTGTAGCCGCTGTCCCTATCAGAGCATGACATGAGGAGAGCTCTGAGGGCAGTGAACTGCAGGAAGGCAGCTGGACCAGATGGCATCCCCAGATGTGTGTTAAAGGCCTGGCTGACCAGCTTGCTCGGTGTTTATCACCATCTCCAACTCTCCCTGGCTCAGTCTGTAGTCCCCACATGCTTTAAAAAATCCACCATCATCCCTGTGCCTAAGAACAACTGCCCTGTCAGCCTGAAGGACGATCAGCCAGCAGCCCTGACGTTCAGCCGAGTGCATTATCAGGTCTTCCCTTCCGGCCCTGCAGGATTTATTTATTCCAGGAGGTGCATGACCTCTCAGCATTAAAACAGACTCCACCCACTCCGGACACAAACTGTTCAGGCTGCTGAGGTCAGGAAGTCTCTGCAGCCACAAGACGAGGAGCGAGAGACTCAGGAGGACCTTTGATCCTCAGACTATAACATCCTCAACAGCTACACAGGATGGACCATCTACACACTTCCTTACCTTCCCCTTCTCTAGCACACTCCTCTGTACCTCTCTCTCTCTCACACACACACACCCACACATTCCTGTTTATATACTAAAGTGAGGTCCGGGTAATTTCACAGGAGAGTGAGGACCACCCTTTCTGCTGTACTTAGAGACAAACAAATCGCATATTTGGACACCAGATGGCTCCCTGGCTCTCATTTCCACCTCAGAATCCTGGAAAACCAAAATTTTGAGAAATAAGTTTTTAACCACTAAAGTGAGGACCGCTCCATTAAAGGACTATACCAGTGGTTTTGCATGTTTGAGCATAATAAATGTGACAGATGCTTCTAGAAGCATTTTTAAGACTATGTTTAGCTGATTTAACTGGCCATGACATTTAGTTTGTAGACACTATTTANAAGCATTTTTAAGACTATGTTTAGCTGATTTAACTGGCCATGACATTTAGTTTGTAGACACTATTTAGTAACATTTTACATTTTTTATGGAAAATTCTGTAATAAATTAATGGTAATGCTTATGGCATATTTCAGTGGGCAGAGTTTGAGGTTAGTAAGCAAACAGGTTTTAAACAAAGAATAAGCACTATTGTGACTGATGGTACAAAGGACTTACTTGGCTGTAATACAAGTTACTGATTGACTTAATATTAAACAATACATAACATTTTATATTTGAGTAACTGTCACAAAAGTCCAACGGATACTGAGTTCTGTAACTGGAATATTTATTTAATGAAAAATGAAATGAAATCAAACTCCCCCAAATATTCCTTCCCTGATCAGGAAAAGGTGTGAAAGACACACATGAAGAAGGCTGCAATCTGAAACTAAATCACATCACTGCAGGTATGTGGTATGTACCGTAGCTTGCTGAAGCCTGGGGCTGTTACATTTTTTAAAAAGGCATAACTGAACTACAACTACAACTTTTTTTCTTTCTGATAAAATGAAAGTAAAATAGAATTNAAAAGGCATAACTGAACTACAACTACAACTTTTTTTCTTTCTGATAAAATGAAAGTAAAATAGAATTCAATCCTCTTAAAAAAAATACATGATAAAACTAAAATCTTTTTTTTTAAATAATGTATAACAACATTATTGTTTGCAGCAAGTGCTCAAAAAAACAAAAAATTCCAACTGCCCCAAACAGCCAGTCATACTTTTCTCAGCCTTATTCTGACAGTGCCCTCCACAAATATGGGCAA
>VXCM01007057.1:0-16032 GCA_014773175.1 Lucifuga dentata
CTAATGTTATCATCAGCAGCTTTAAGCTAAAACACTCCACTAGCTAATGTTATCATCAGCAGCTTTTTGGGTAAGATGTTGTTCTTCAGTGTGCAGGAAGTGATGTTTTACGTTTTTTGCCGTTCATGTGAAACGATGCCGAAGCGATCACACCTAAAGAGGACTCACGCTGCCAAAGTATTTATCCAGCAGCTCCACGAAGCGATGGATGACTTCTAGCGTGATCAGCTCGTTGTCCTGCTCCTCAACTGCACAGCAGAAATACAGGCTGGCATACCTGCACACACACACACACACACACACACATTAAAAGTCTCAAAAACACAACCCCCCTGTTCTTTTAATGACACCTCTATATGATATCTGAAAAACTTAACTTCAAAAAATGACAAAAATCCAGGCGAGAGAAGGATTAAATTAAAACTCTGAAATTTTCGTATGTTTACACGAATCTTAAAAATCTGATTATCCTATGGTTAAATAAATAAATTACGTTTTTTCAAAAGTAAACACCGTATTTGTACCGCAGTTAGCATAAATCGGTAAAATTTTGCGACTGGAAACTGATCTCTTCAGACGCGCGAAACGCCTCCACAGGGTTTCCTCACCTGGTGACTTTCCTCATCATCTGATTACACGTCATGTATGTTCAAAATCCTTCTAATTCCATCCATGTATACGTCTTACTGTGTTAATCAGACTGCAGGCAAATACGCGTGTACAGAAAAAAACGTGTCGTCTGAGACTGGGATAAAAACGGACTATGATGCTAACGATGACGATGCTCATACAGAAAACTGGAAAGCAGTTATCATTTTGTTCACAATAATACAGTATGATTTTTTTATATGATATAATTTGGTCATTTGATATTGATGATATTGTGGCGTGATGACGTGTCGACACATTTGACATCACGCACAAGAAGAAGAAATTAAAGAAAACGTCTGAAAGCAGCAGGTCAGCGTCTGATGAATCTTTCCTCTGTTGTTCGAAATGGTTCAGCTACAGAGCTAACATGCTAACAGCTAAAGGTGGAAACGCCAACAAATTAGCTTCTCCGCCTGAAGCGGAAACACCTGGCGAATACCAAGAAAGCCACATGAGGAGGAGAGCCAATCACAAAACAAACAGGAAGTGATGCCGACTCAGTCAAGCATAGCTGGAGCGTTAGCTAGCTGTACTTCCTGTGACAGGAAAAAGCTAACCATGAATGAAATTAGTGAAGTGGTGACTTATTATCGCACATTAAAGACACGACGTCAGTCCAAACGGTGAAAAAGAAGCTTTAACAGACTTTAAAAAAAGCTCCACCCAAGATACAACATCCTGACAAAGAAATACGTTTCAAAGACGCTCTGCCAGCGATGTATGAGCAGCGTTAGCTTAGCCGCTATGCTAAGTTTGAATAATATTCTTTCTCGGTGTTTTCTCAGTTTAAATGATGAAACAGAGAATTCAGAGAGCGTTTGGTTTTAACGTTGGTCAGTGGTGTGTTTAGTGTCTCCATCTTTTTCTGTCTCACACACGCGAGCTTTATGTTGTAAATATTTACTGTGTTCACGTATTTAAATAGTCTTTGCTAACGGGACTAAGATTTAAATTCATTTTATCAGGAAAACCCTGTTTGACACAGCAGGTGGAGATGCAGGGCTCAGGTGAGCTGTTACAGACAGGTAAACGACCCCGCCGAGGCCTGTGATTGGTCAATTTAACACTAAGCGTTTCCTATTGGATGAAATCCTTGTCAGTCAACTCAGAGCTTGTAAAAAGTTATCACCAAGCGTTCTGATTGGCTGCTTTTAGTATAAATGGAATGGAAATGGGATAATGGAGATGAAAACTTAGCGTGGAATGTTTTTTAGGACTTTTATCTTCACGGTGTCAGTAAGAATGCTAATTTTTTTCATATTTTAGCGTGTTTTGTCAGCTGACGGTTTGATGCCAGCAGTGAGCGGCCTGTTGAAGTGTTATTAGCGTGTACCTGGGTTTCATTGTTTTGTCTTGTTGCCGTGCTTCCAAACGATTTTTTTTTAATGGTTAAACAAAATTTTCAAACATTTTTTTAAAATGTTTTAAATGGCTGCCGATTGGAATAATTTCGGTCCTTCATGACATCAGCTCACATGAAAACAGACTGTGGACGCAGCGTCTGAGCCATTACGAGGCCTGATGGGAGGAACGAGAAAAAAGCCCCACAAGTCTTGTTTACAGAAATAATAAACGCGTAAATAATGAACAAATACATAAAAGAACAAAGCAAATATTTTACGCAGTCAAGTACTTCCTGTGTCTGACACAGAAAAGCATCAGACACAGGAAGTGCAGCACAACTGTGAACGTTGCTCATCCAGGAAAACAAAAAGTCCTTACCAATGTAGAAACCAAACCTACGCCTTTGCTGCACACTTTTCCTAACTTGCTTCCTATCTCTATGAAGGCAGCCAGTCTTCCCATGTCCAATCAGAATGTCTTGTACGCTTCATGATTGATTCTCAGCTGAGCTTCTTCAATAAACAAGACTTACCTGCTTAAGATGAGAACTGCCTCTAACTTCTTATATTATTAAGAATTCTACAGATCAGCTACTATGAGTGGAAGTGAGCCCAAAATGCCTCGTGCTGAGCTCCGTTTCAGCATTTTACCTTTTATAAACAATCTTGAGGTCCCGCCATTCCAGGAAGCTGCACATCTTGGGTTTGCGTGCGAGCACGATCTGCATCAGCTCCCTCACCATCTTCTTCTTGTCTCGCTCGGCCGTGGCTGTGTACCACTTCTGCAGCCGCAGCTTCCCCTGCCGGCTGAACAGGAGCATGAAACGCATCTGCAGCACAGGAGGCAAAGGAAGCGTTCAGAAACCCTCCAAACACGCAGCCAACACACACACACGATGATGTCGTCATTCACGCTGCTTTGTTAACGCTTACTCAAAGTTCACACCAGTGTAAACAGTGACTGCTTAACACTGTCAATCATAAGCTACGCCCATGGGCACTCCGTCGTTCACTCAGCTGTTTCCTTCCAAAGTTTCTGGAGCGTAACTCAGTGACAAAAGGAGAACAGAGACGAGATAAATGATGAAGTTCTGATGAAGTTGAATGATGAAGATGAACTTCCGCATGAAGTTCAGGTGTGTTTGAGGCAAAGAGTGAATATGTCTGCGATGGTCGCCGCTTCATTTCCGTGAGCTTGTCAGGTGACCACACACTCTAGACATGGCATGAAGCAAACAGGCTGATCCAGCATGTTGTGCTTGTTATAAATTCATTTTATGCTCTGTATGCTAGCGTTAAGTGGGCGTGTAGTGATAACTGCAGCAGCGTTAACAGCCTGCAAAGCTGTGACACCAGTAAAACACCAGGTGGTAAAAACACCAGGCGGTAAAAACACCAGGCGGTAAAACACCAGGCGGTNCAGTAAAACACCAGGTGGTAAAAACACCAGGCGGTAAAAACACCAGGCGGTAAAACACCAGGCGGTAAAACAACAGCTGGTAAAACACCAGGTGGTAAAACACTAGGCGGTAAAAACACAGGGTGGTAAAACACCAAGCGGTGAAAACACTAGGCGGTAAAACACCAGGCGGTAAAAACACTAGGCGGTAAAAACACCAGGCGGTAAAAACACTAGGCGGTAAAACACCAGGCGGTAAAACACCAGGTGGTTAAAACACCAGGCGGTTAAAACACCAGGCGGTAAACACCAGCCAGTAAAACAACAGGCGGTAAAAACACTAGGCGGTAAAACACCAGGCGGTAAAAACACCAGGCGGTAAAACACCAAGCGGTAAAACACCAAGCAGTAAAAACACTGGGTGGTAAAACACCAGGCGGTAAAACACCAGGCGGTAAAAACACTAGGTGGTAAAAACACTAGACGGTAAAAACACAGGGTGGTAAAACACCAAGCGGTAAAAACACTAGGCGGTAAAAACACTAGGCGGTAAAAACACTAGGCAGTAAAACACCAAGTGGTAAAAACACTAGGTGGTAAAACACCAGGCGGCAAAAACACTAGGCGGTAAAAACACCAGGCGGTAAAAACACTAGGTGGTAAAACACCAGGCGGCAAAACACCAGGTGGTTAAAGCACCAGGCGGTAAAAACAACAGGCGGTAAACACCAGCCGGTAAAACAACAGGCGGTAAAACAACAGGCGGTAAAACACCAGGTGGTAAAAACACTAGGCGGTAAAACACCAGGCAGTAAAACACCAAGCGGTAAAAACACTAGGAGGTAAAACAACAGGCGGTAAAACAACAGGCGGTAAAAACACTAGGTGGTAAAACACCAAGCGGTAAAAACACCAGGCGGTAAAACACCAGGCGGTAAAACAACAGCTGGTAAAACACCAGGCGGTAAAAACACCAAGCGGTAAAAACACCAAGCGGTAAAAACACCAGCTGGTAAAACACCAGCTGGTAAAACACCAGGCTCAGTTTTGATCTTGTGTCCACATCCAGGGAAGTTAGCTTCAGTCCCAATGGGTGTTAAACTTGTTGATGATATTGGTCTCAGTGGTCACATGACCATCAGGCTCCATGGCGATGATCACATGACCATCAGGCTCCATGGCGATTCTCTTGCATGCTTTATGTTGACCAGGACTGGCTGGTAAAGTGTTTTTAATCTTTTAAACTTACTTAATAATATTGTTCCGGACATTTTAGAATGTTTAGTAAAAGTAGGAGTTGATATTTTTAGTTGTTTTTTTTTTTTTTTTTTTNTTTTTTTTTTTTTTTTTGTTCCACTTAACATTAAAGACATGCGTGTATGGATGATAAATGATTATTTGTAGCAAAGCTTACCATGTATGTACATGTTTGATGAATTCTAAAGAAGGTGTTAGCAGCAGGTGTCAGTGAATCCAAACTAAAATCAGTGAACGTTACACGGCTGTGGAAACAAAGTGCATCCATTAAACATCCTCCTCTTCATCCAAACACAGAAGTGATGAAGGTCTGTACAACCCAAATATCAGCCTGACGCAGGCAGCGTGCATTGACCTTCATCCTTCTGCGATGACGGTGAAAACAATTCACGAACCTCTGAAGACGATCGTGAGGAAATGTGCAGTTTATGAGTCATGACCAGCAGCCTTTCAGTGGAACATCTGTCAGGAACATCTGCAGCACCAAAGCTGCTGTTCCAGTCTGGAAACTATGAATGATGACCAAATTAATCTCAATATTATTACATTCAATGATTTCCGACAGACACTTTGTGCCCGTTAAAGTAAGATCAAACTGCTTTTAGGAGTTAGTGAAGAAGGCCAAACACATGTAAAGAGAAATAAAATGAAAAGCACAACAAATAATAACATGAACAAACTCACTGCACAAACAGCAGGTCCAAACTTTACTATAAGGAGGGCTATAAATATATAAAAATATTTAAATACGACACATATAAAATCATCTTTTTATTCTAATTTATACGTTCCAATACTAATTCATGAAATCTTCTGACAGCACTCATTCTATCTCTGTGGGGGCCACACGCATGAAGCAGTACCGTGTTTTTTTTTTTTACATGTGTTTATCTCAAATCCACAGTCCAGCATCTCATATTACAACATCACACACATTTTCATTTGATTTTGAAGTGACGCTAATGTAAACCAGCATCAGGAAGCAGAAGTGCCTTGGTTGTTTTTTCATTAGTTCCTGTATTAAAAGTGTTGTCAGTGAATCTGAAAGTGAAAACCAGGTCTGAGTTTTATTTTGGCGTGAGGCCTTTTGGTTCACGTTTACATCATAAATCACCTTGATTGCCAGAAATATCTCCAGGTAGGAAAAGGCAGGGCAAAGGGCCCTCTGCCCGGGCCCCCAAGTCACTCAATCCGCCCCTGACAGAAGATGGCAGCAGTGCGGCCGGTTCACGGAACCGTCAGCTCGTTCCGGACCATAAACGCCCCTGACCTGTTCCTCGGTCCTGCCGTGAGGCCTGTTAGCTGGCAGGCTAACCGCTCAGGTGCAGCAGGTGAACACTTCCTGTAAGCATACACCTTGCTAGCATTAGCTTAGCAGCTAATGCCTTCGAAGCAGCCGCAGACACTGAATACTCACCATCTCTTAACGGTCGCTAAACGCTCGCTGCTTCCGCCCCGCTGCTTCTGTGGAGGTCCGGAGCACTTTAAAGCGAACACGCCATGTCGGTGTCACATCTGAACACATCAGCCAGGCGCTTCCTGTTCCGCCTCCTGGTGAGCATGCGCACTCATGTCTTCGACCCTGAGTTTCGTCTTCCAGGCGAGCCCTGCATCTGCTGCGTCAACTATTAACCATGAAAATAAATGTTTTATCGCTTTATTTTTCACCGAATTTACCATATACAACGCAGCAACCCTTAACTAGACAGGACAGCATTTCTAGTTAGGAAAATCTTAAGAGTTTGCCGACACAAAAAGGGCATTTCTCCTTTATGGATCACAAGACAGTCCAGCTTACAGACATTTTTCTGAGAATGAATCAATAATTTTTCTTGTTTCGAAGTAATTTGTTTTAGACTTTCTTTCTTTTCTTTTTTTTTTAGACTTTATTTATTTTCTAGATTTTGTAAACATTCTAGAATCAATAATTTAGTTTTTTTTTGTAAAAGTTTTTTTTTTCTCTTTAAAATGAAAAGCCCTCTAAAAAAAATTCAATGAAAATTAAAATTCAGACTCCAAAGAGCTTTCATTGAATTTGTCTTTCAAAAGCTGCTCTATGCAAATCCATTTGCCAGACAGGACTGCAAATTTTGGATCGTGAAGATCTGGACATTTCTGACAAGTGTTAAATTTTATATTAGAAAACGATGATTTCAGTATAAAACAGGAGGGAGTAATTGTTGAAATAAATCTCAGAAATATTGTTTTTGAGGCTTTGTTTCTTGTTGGTTTACCACAAAGGTTTTCACAAGCCAAAGTCACTCTCTGTCAGGGGTCATGACCCGAACACAAACACGATTTGTGCAGGTGAGATTTTCACGATATGATCATTGAGAGATTTGAGAAGTATCAGTGTCAGACTTTGTTCAGATCTGTGAAAAAACCTCTAAAAGACATTTTCTACGTGACTAACATGGTTTATAATGTTTCATACAAAATCCGTCACAAAAACAAACTTTTGCTGGCACGAGCTGTATTTTCTAGAATGAAAATATGACTCGTTGGTTTGTAATCGTTGATTTGGTTAATAAAGTTTGCAAAAATCGATGGAAGTTTATAGTTTGCTTGCAGACTTTCTAAACAAATTTGAAAAATCATATTTTTACATTATAGACACACATTTTAATAATTCTGTGAATGTATACTAATAACAATTTGTAGATGGTTTGATGCCTTGACATTCTGTTTTAGAATTCATTATGTGATGCAGTTTCTCGTGGTACTTTTCAAATAAATTGTAAATACAATTTAGATATTTTATAAGTAAATTTTTTATATGAAAGTAAATTTATAATAATATCCACAGGGGATTTTATGTGCCAGTAATATTACCTTTATGTCATGGTAAGAACTACAGGAAGTTAACTTTTTGTGAAAACTATTAACACTGAATAGCAGATAAAAGTTACTCTGCACATTTTACTGTTTTATCTTCTTCATTTTCATTTTAGTCATCATAAATCTTTCTTCATGTTCGACATGGACAGTAGAGGTCACTAGAGATCAACATTCAGCTTCCACAAATTTCATCAACAACAGTAATTAACAAGCAGCTTTCTAAAAACATAGTATTTTAATAAATATAAATACAAATTGAATTTTACAAAATAGACATTATCATAAACATTGAAAAATAGAAAAATACATATTTATTGGTTTCAGTGATTCAGCCATTGAGCTTTCTGCAACTTTTGTGCTGAACATTCGATTTTCTAACGTCTCGTGAAGTGCATCAGCGTCTGCGGTCAGACAAAAGTAAAATCATTTTTCTTCATAATTCAACGACAATCAAAAGAAAGAAATAAATAACAAACATAAACAGGCGTTTTTCTCTTCTGTCCTCAGTCCAGCATCTTCCAGTCACCTCTCATTACATCATCCTTAACCCTTTCACAAACGAGTCTGGAAACGACTCAGTCCTAGAGTCGGGAAACGGTTTTGGGTTCNCCCTTTCACAAACGAGTCTGGAAACGACTCAGTCCTAGAGTCGGGAAACGGTTTTGGGTTCCCGCGTGTGTCACGGTCTCATGGGTGTTATTGTTGCTCAGGATGGTTGAACTGACCCATGAACAGAATTGCACCTGTAGACAAGGACGTGGGAGCCGTTAGACACACAGTACGTTTAGGGTACACATAAAGAACATACATCTATCATATAACTCAGACATTCATTTTTCTTCTGTTGGTTTATGAGTTCCTGGCACCTGTGTTGGGGGTGGGGCTATGGATTTAAAGGCCGCTGGCAGGAAGACGGCCAAAGAGAAAAAATGAAAGTGGCGATGGCGGAATTGTGTGGCCGCTAGCTGGAGAGCTCAAGGGAGGGAAATCCTAAACCCCACCAGACTGAAGAGGTTCAAGTCAGTTATGCTGGTATGTTATCTGTGAACTCACCAAGAGGAAATTCATAAAGCATCACGCCACATGAAACAGTGCGACTACACTAAACACTAAATGCTAAAAGTAGGTGAAACCAAACTGCTGGCTGCCAGCGAAGGCAAGATGGACCAGACAAGGAAACTTCCACTCGGGCTGTACCATATCATCTCGTACCTTCATCACCATATTGACGATGTTGCGTCATGATGATGTGTTCACGCATTTTCACATCACGAACAACAAGAAGAAATTAAAGAAACATGTCTGAAAGTAGAAGTAGTAGTAGCAGGTTCCTCTGTCCCTTCATAGGACAAATGGGTTTAGAAAATGGATGGATGGATGGATGGATGGGTTCTCTCCACAGTTGAGATAAATATAGGCCCTGGCCACTAATACAGCGTTTACGGTACATATTGTCTTGAATGTTGTTATCATAGACTATCTTCAGATATCATGCTATTATTATAAGGATGTATGACCCAGACCTGCCATTCACCCTGTCCAGACAGGAAGGAGGACAGAAAGGACAGGAAGATAAGCCGCGGGGTNCCTGCCATTCACCCTGTCCAGACAGGAAGGAGGACAGAAAGGACAGGAAGATAAGCCGCGGGGTCGTCAGGGGTGACAGCATGTAGTTTGGTTTAGGTGGTTGCTGTATTCTGCTCTGCTGTTGTAGCATTTAGCATTTAGGGTTTAATGAGGGTAACACCAACATCTCACATCAGGCTGACACTTCAACCAGGAAGTGAGAGGTGAAGAAGAGCGTTACCTGTGAGCTGGTGCTGGATGAGGAAGAGGAAGGGTCTATCCAGGGTGATTTCCACCACGGCCATACGAGTATTTACTGCAGCGGCTACAAGACACGAACAGAAAACACGCCGCAGCGTTATGGGGAGTCAGAGTGAGCATGAGGTGTGTGTGTGTATGCGTGTGTATGTGTGTGTGTGTTGAACATACCTGTTGCTGCTGCCCCCTTGGTTCCCTGCTCATTGACCTCTATCTGCACCTTCTGCAGGATCTCAGACACGAACAGCTGATCATCATCTAGAGGGAGTAAACACAGACACGTAGCTCACATACCTGTTCACCTGAACACACTAAGAACTTGCTGAGCTTCCACGGCTCTGTAACTCACCGGTGATGCGTGTGAAGCCAGCAGTACCCCCTATGAACATGTCTGCCAGACCCATTTGAGTGAGCACGGACTTCAGGTTGATTGTAGAGCTCAGGGTGAACCTGCACACAAACACGGCTTTAACCCTGACACATATGTACGAGATGTGTGAGATGATGTCTGGAAGCTGAGGCATGATGCTAACAACCCCTTTGTTAAATGCCATTTTTCTTCATGAATGTAAGCGAGCACTCACCGTGGCATGGCTAGCTCCTGTCTCATGCGCCTCATCTTTGCCCTCCACTGCTTTACCGTGCTGCTGCTCATGTCAGCACTGAGCACACTCAGTGGCATTTCATGCTCAAATGGCGATATCAGGAACATGCTGAGTGAGTTGCCCTCATATGGCATTTCAACAACATCATAGTCCACACCATCAGCAGTCACAAACTCACCTGTGGAGAGGAAAAGCAAAGTTTAAGTGAAATATTCCGTCATTTTCCTTTTAAAGTCAGACAGAGAAAACGCGTATCATACCATAACGTAACGTAACATAATGTAACACAATGTAGCATAATGTAACACAACATGATGTAATGTACCATAACGTACTGTAATGTAACGTAACATAACGTAATGTAACATAACATAATGTAATGTACCATGCCATAGAGTAACATAACATAATGTAACGTATTGTAACGTAACGTAACATAATGTAATGTAACATAACATAGCATAACGTAACGTACCGTAACATAACATAACATAATGTAAAGTTATGTAACATAACATAACGTAACGTAACGTAACGTAACATAATGTAACGTATTGTAATGTAACGTAACATAATGTAATGTAACATAACGTAGCATAATGTAACGTACTGTAACGTAACATAACATAATGTAACATAATGTAAAGTAACGTAACATAATGTAACATAATGTAACGTAACATAATGTAACATATTGTAACGTAACATAATGTAACATAATGTAGCGTAATGTAACATAATGTCACATATTGTATTGTAATGTAATGTAACATAATGTAACGTAATATAACATAATGTAATGTAACGTTACATAACATAATGTAATGTAACATTATATAATGTAACGTATTGTAACGTAATGCAACTTAATGTAATGTTATATAATATAATGTAACCTACCATATTTGAAGGGACTGGTGAACCGCATCATGTGCACCGGTACAGTGCTGCCATTGGCACAGTGAAACATTCTCTGCTGTGTCAGTTTGGGGTCAAAGGGCACCTTCCATAATGCCTGGAAGTGCAGGGCATTAAGAAGGACCAGCCGGGTGTAAGAATTCAGGGATCCAGGTGAAAATAATTCAGGAATCTCACCTAGAGGAGAGATGAAACATGTCAGCACAGCAGTTACATCATCATCATCAACATCATCATCATCATCATCATTCCTCATCATCATCATCATCATTATGATCATCATCTGTGCACAAATCTGCACAGCTGAAATGCAGATAAACAGAAATTTATGCATCAAGTGTCCAATAAAGTCCAGAAGGCTTCTCATCCAGACTTAGCAGAGACAATATCAGTTTGATCAGAACAGCGTGTGCTCGGCTTAGCTTAGCTTAGCTTAGCGTAGCTCCATCAAAAGTGAAAATATGGTTTCTTAACAGAGGAAGAAGAAGAACAGGAAGTACCTCCTTCATTGACTTTGTTTGATGTGAGTTGAAAGGCTTTTATCAATGAGTTACATTTTCAGTTTGAGCCTCATTGGTAACAAATATCTAAAACAAAGGTTAGAGGAGTCAGTGCCAGGATGGTCCCAGCATATTTTGGAGGTCTTCAGCAGGATCTGTAAGGGCCCCAAAGGTTTCTGGTGTCATGAGGCCCTAAACAGCGGCTTTGTCCTCTCATTTAGCAGTGAACCAATGAAATCCCTTTCTTTGAACACGCATGTCAGATGTGTGTTTGGAAGAGAAATGTGCGGGTACCTGCGGTGTGGTCTGAGACCCAGGCGTTGATGATCCTGATTGCCTCGTCTGGCTTGCTGAAGTCCACCTGGTTTGGGTGAGCCTGGAAGGCCTTGGCCAGGGCGTGGCGAAAACCTTTCTTCAAGCTCATCCTCCTCTCCACCATCACGCCGCTGGCCATCTTCACGCCTTTCTCGGCAGTCAGGTTGCGCTGCAGGAGGCGCTGCTCCCGAGACATCCTTGGCTCTGCATGAGGAGACATTCAGGATGTTACGGACCTGTTTTACTATAACATAAGCTCGTCCTCGTCCTTCAGAGTTTTCCTCATGTGACAACATCTACAAACAGAATCACATTATTTCAAAAGCATCTTTGAACCAACTTTTCTAGAATCATATGTCATTTTTCGAGATTTTCCCTGTCGATTTCCTGTCGATCTCATTCTAAGGTATAATTTAAACTATTTTTCATGGATAGTGGTAATGGTAGTATTTCCACCCCTGGAAATTTCCTTCTCTGGGATCAAATTTGAATTTCTCATGTATAACCTGACCCCCTGATTTGTTTTGTGAAATTTGGTAATAAAAACTTGGTTTATATACGGTAGATGATAATCAAACTCTTTGCTGCTTTATTTGATTTTATGATTCGACTTTTCTTTTTTTTCATTTTTAATTCTTTTCCACCATAGGGAAAATATTTCTTCTTGTTGAAACAGTTATCATGGTTATTTTCTGTACATATCTGTTTTCCATGTACCATCACGCGTGTTTGTAAAAAATATCAATTGGACTTTAAAACTTTGCCAACAATTCATTTTTCTTCATGAATTTTGAATCTTCTATGGAACATTTTATTTAATTATTTCCTATTTAAGATGCAGAGGATGAAAATGTAACAGCTGCATTAGTTTATTTTGCACATGCAGTTTGCTGTGTGCGTGTGTGCATGCGTGTGCGTGTGTGTGTGGTTTGTAAATTTGCATCATATTTATGGATTTGTACTGTCATGCGTTGGACTGCACAGTGTCTCTGCCTTTGCCCTGCTGTGTGTGTGAATGGTTCTGACCTTGCAGAGAGAAGCCCATGGCGGCACTTAAAGCCGAGTGGGTGTTTCCTGCGGCACCGAGCTGTACCATGCCCAGCACCGCCGATACACCATACGGAGAAAAGGCCAAGTTCGTGTCCACAGAGTGCTGGGCTAGCTGGGAGAAGACCTTCAGGCCGAAGTCTGCATGTGGGTCCTGCAGGGCGGCCAGCCCGGCTCCGCCCACAGCCAGCAGCATGGAAACGTACAAGCAAAGCATGCTGGGAAACTAAGAGGAGAGTAAGTTTTGGTGTCAGAAAAATTTTCAGATCAGACATCCAACAACTAAACAAGGCTGTTTTATTTAAAGGACCATACCATCCATTTTGCATGTTTGAGCCTAATATATTCAATTTGCACACATGTTACGTTACTGACAATCATTTCCCAAAGGATAAAATCGTATTTCAGCTTTCCTGATATTTTACAAAATCTTTTAATCTTTCAAAATCAAATATTCAAATTCCACCTTAAAAATCCATGTTTCTCCTGCTAATAGTTACACAGCCTTATGAAGTCACGGTCCTTTAAATTTTTCCATAAACACAGGTCTTCTTTTGGGACTATATTCCCCGGTGGAGGCATACATTCACTCCACGCTTTTTATTGAGCTTAAACACTAAAATTACATAACTTCTAAAAAAACCTGAATACACGTCTTGTTGGTGATGATGGATTACCTATCCCAAGAACGTTTACAGTATCAACAAGTTGATTTTAATAGCAGAATGAACTGAAACCAATGGAGGTCTGGAAGGTAGGAAAAACATTTTTAATTCACCGTTCCAGTAGTATGCTTTGGGAAATGATTGTCAGTAATGTTACGTTTATGAAAATTGGAATATATCAGGCTCAAACATGCAAAATGGATGGAATGATCCTTTTAAAAAAAAGAAGGGGGAAAAAAAAGAAAAAACAAGAAAAAGAAAAAGTATATAAACAAATATATTTTCAGAAGTAGCTTTTCTGAAGTTTTCTCTCTATGCACTGTGTGTGTGTATATGTACATATGTGTGTGTGTGTGTGTGTGTCTACCAATAAAAGTGATCCTGAGTCTTTGCACAAATGTGATACAGTGCCTCAGTCACAACAGGGTAAATATAACGTCTTCTGCACAGAATGCTCAGATATGATGACATCATCTACCTCGCGGGACAAAATGTCCAGCGCCTTCTCCTAAGATGTGGAAAGCACCCATTTAAAGGACGATACCTGTGATTTTGTATGTCTGAGCCCAATAAATACAACCCTCATACACACTACAGTACTGCTAACCATTTTCCAAAACATAACGCTGGAGCGGTAAATATCCGAATAGTTTTTTCTACCTTCCAGACTGGTTTCAGTTCAGTCCAGTGTGATATTAAAATCAGTTTACAGAGACATGAAACACACTGAGATCAATAATCCATCAGATAACCAAACGCTGTTATTTATGTTTGTCAAAGTTACTTCATTTAACATCCAACACGCAGCTACAGGGAAGGAAATGTGTTTCTCTGCCAGGGAAAATAGATTTCTACTGAGAAATTAAAGGGCCATGCTTCTACAATCAGACATACCTAGGTCAGGCAGGTGAAGCAGAACTTTAAGGGATTTAGGGTTCCTGTGGCTTTCAAGGACCATGCCACCCATTTTGCATGTTTGAGCCTGATATATTCCAATTTTCATACAGGTAACATTACTGACAATCATTTCCCAAAGCATACTACTGGAACGGTGAATTAAAAATGTTTTTCCTACCTTCCAGACCTCCATTGGTTTCAGTTCATTCTGCTATTAAAATCAACTTGTTGATACTGTAAACGTTCTTGGGATAGGTAATCCATCATCACCAACAAGACGTGTATTCAGGTTTTTTTAGAAGTTATGTAATTTTAGTGTTTAAGCTCAATAAAAAGCGTGGAGTGAATGTATGCCTCCACCGGGGAATATAGTCCCAAAAGAAGACCTGTGTTTATGGAAAAATTTAAAGGACCGTGACTTCATAAGGCTGTGTAACTATTAGCAGGAGAAACATGGATTTTTAAGGTGGGTGTATCACTTGAATATTTGATTTTGAAAGATTAAGAAATTTTGCAAAATATCAGGAAAGCTGAAATACGGTTTTATCCTTTAGGGAAATGATTATCAGTAACGTAACATGTATGAAAATTGAATATATTAGGCTCAAACATGCAAAATGGGTGGTATGGTCCTTTAATGAGACATGAGGTCACTAAGACGCTCCAAATAATCTCACATAAAAAATATTCCAGATGTTCTCTGACTTCTGAATGCTCCAGAATGATTCTCTCTCTCTCTCTCTCTCTCTCTCACACACACACACACACACACACAACTCAGAGCANGAATGATTCTCTCTCTCTCTCTCTCTCTCTCTCACACACACACACACACACACACAACTCAGAGCAGAGACATGGTGTGTTTGTGTGTTTAAGATCTACATGAGAAGATTTTTCACAAAGCCAGCAGATTTAATGAAAGAACCAGTGTGTGTGTGTGTGTGTGTGTGTGTGCGCACGTGTGGTCTTACCTTGTGTTGCAGATGTAGCTGTTCTGTGTTGTTGCTCTCTCTCTCTCTCTCTCTCTCTCTCTCTCTGCTGCAGTCTGAATGAGTGAGTTTGTTTCTTTTTATAGGCTGAAGTTGTGTGGTTTGTAGCCCCGCCCCCACCCACCCACACACACACACACACACAAGTCACAGATGAGGTCATCTGTCTGGACGGGTTTCCTCTTCTTCCAGCACATGCTGCTGATATGCACATGCTTCTCATGCTGGGCGTGTTTTAGCGTTGCTATGACAACAGAACATCTACATGTGATCACGTGATGTGTTTGAGTGACCCAATGATCTTCCGTGTAGCACCACCGTGAGGACAAACTTTACATTCCAGCAGTGGTGAGATCAAATCCATGTTAAAGGTCAGCAGGTCCAGAGTGGTGAAGATACACATCTAGCACAACTTTTTCCAGGATGAAACAGCAGAGTAAAGCGTGATGAGGTCATCAGACATGAGACGTGTGTCTGAACATGTGACTCATCGCTTATGGTACAAAACATACACAGCAAAACAACAAACACCAACAAATAAACTGAAAACAAAACCATGTGAATGTGTGTGTGAAAAGACACATGTGAGAAACGTGTTGATCTTATCATGTGACCTGGTGGTTTTTACTGCGTCTGTGACAGGTCTGAACTTCACATTCCACACGCCATTACTCAGAGTCTGATACACACACACTGACATGCACTCACCTACACACACATTCACTCACACACACACACACACACACACACACACACACACACACACACACACACACATACA
>VXCM01007057.1:16077-40145 GCA_014773175.1 Lucifuga dentata
TCTGATGGTGCGGGTGGTGGGGATGGTGCGGGCGACGTAGGTTATCTGGGGTCTCTGATGGCGTTTTAGGTTGAGACGCTGCACTGATTTGCTGATTGAGCCTTTGATGCCGCCTTTATAAAATGATTTATAGGCGGTTTATGGTGTCTCTCTGCTTGTGTTTGTTTGTGAGCCGCTGGTGTTTCATTGGCTCGTTAAGTCACATGAAGCAGTAACAGTCTGAGCGGTTTTAACCACATAAATGACAGCAAAATCCATGAGCTCATCACTTATTTATTAGAATGAAATTCTTTAATGTTGTCACGCCGCCTGAAATAGATGTATCATCACGTCTACTAAACGCAGCATCACCCCCGTATCCCAGGAGATTTGGTACATTCCATATAAGGATGTGAATGGAACAGACTGTTACCACGTCAACGCACAACGTCAATCCCCCCATGTACAGACATTCACACACACATGTGTTTCCTGAAAGGGGGGGGGAGGTTCTGTTCACTGAGCATGAAGTAAAACCTGGAATATAAAGAGCTTCCAGGAAGAAAAGAGGACCTTCTCCAGGCCCTTTTCTATGGCCCTAAGCAGAGACCCCCCCCCACCCCCACCCATCAATCCATGTCCCAGCATGCACTGCAAATACCATGAAATCAACCTGCTGTACAGTAACAAGCGATATCCATCCATCCAGCATCCATCCAGCATCCATCCATCCATCCATCCATCCATCCATTTGCCTGCAATCTGTCCATTTTTCTTTATGTTTTTGGTTGGGGGAATATAATGCGCGCGCACACACACACACACACACACACACACACAGAGGAAACAGATTTGTCTGTTGGGTAAAAACTTCACATTGATTACATATGAAAATATAAATATTGATATATTTCTACTCTCGGTTTTCTTACAATTGAAACGATACTGAACATTTTATGAATCCAAAAAAAAAAACTAACATGTNTCGGTTTTCTTACAATTGAAACGATACTGAACATTTTATGAATCCAAAAAAAAAAACTAACATGTATGATGAAAATAAAATACAGTTTTCTTGTTTTTTTGTTTTTTTCCAGGTTGAATGTTTGTGATGAATATTAATCCTTAAACACACTAACACGCTTCATCTTCCCTCCCTCCAGTTAGCGTGCACACCAACACACACACACACACACACACACACACACACACACACACACAACCAGCACTTCAGACTTTTGTAATATAAATGTCTAAGGAGCTGAGCAGACTATCATCTCTGTTTTCAAACCTTAAACATCACACAGGAGGAAAAGCTGAGGCTGTGGGAGGAGAGGAGATTCCCTGTTTCAGCAGCTGACCTTTGACCTTGTGGTTTGGCTGCCTGAACAGAGCGTGACTGTGCATTTGAGCATCTGCTGATTTGTGTCTGTATGTATTTATTGAGCTGCTGGCTTCTCTCAGCATCTCTGAAACCACACCATCATACGTGTCACTTTTTCTCACGTCACTTAACGTGGTGACACAAGACAGAACTGTACCAAGTCTGTTTATGATTCAGTCTTGGAAGTATTCAGTGTAATGGGTGGTTTTTGGTTTGGCTCGGCAGGGCTCCATCTGTACAGATGTGTGTCATCACACGGCTGAGATACTTTATTTCACGTGTGGTGGAGATCCCAAAGTTTTCATATATACCAAACATGTCTGGCTGAATTTGTGGGAAACAAATTTAAGGTTGTTTTTCATGCCTGTAGATCGTTTGCTCTGGCCTGAATCAGGGACTAAATTGTTCCAATGCTTGTGCAACTGTCATTGCAATGCAACAACTGTTTGGTTTGGTTCAGTTTTCAAACCATACTCCACTCTAAACTAAACATTACTTGTAAAATAAATATGTTAAAATAAGTGTTTCATGTTACTTTAATTACTGTTGTGTGCTAACGAGGTTAGCCTGATCTGTTAGCCAATTATACCACAATTTCCCACTGTGGGACTTACTGTATATAGCTATATAACACAAGCCAAGAGATGTACAAAAACTAGAATGATCTAAACCACCATATTTATCATATTGCAAATATGACATCATTAAAATAATTTTAGGTAAATATTAAACCCTGAAACAAAGACTATGATTAACAGCAGTTCAATTCTTTAGCAGTACTATCATAATCAGGGCTAGCTAATAGGACATTAACATGCATTAGCTTAGCTAAATTGTGTTTTTTTCCCCAACAAACAGTATTACTAATAAAGTCCAGACCACGGAAGTATCTTTTGTTTTCCATCAAGACATGTTTTCCCATGACTCTCTCTGACCCTTGATTCATTTCCTGTTTTTAAATCTTGCTGGGTGACTGATGCTTGATGTGACTTTACAAAAACTCTTCTGCTGTCTTAACATGCATGGTGGGGGTGGCAGTGGGGACAAAAGGTCAGACTGGTGTACATGTCCTAGAAGAGCTGGACCTTTTTATACCACTCCATGCCTGCAGAAGATGCAGAATGGTCAAAAGTGGCCTGCTGAAAGAAGCTTTTAATTGAAGGGGGGGGGNTTAACAATGTGACTTTTAACATTATTTACTTTATTTATTCATAAAATGAAGAAAAAGCAGCCAGAGGTTTGTTTGAAAAATGTGAGTTTAGACGTTTTGCTCCAAAGCAGAGGAAATAGAGAGCAAACCCAAACAAAAGTGGAACTCTGCCCACCCAGATATCAGAAAAGACAAAAGGTCTCCTTAGAGGCCCTGCATAAAGAACACCATAGAACCTGAATCACCTGACAGTTCTACCTCCTATGACCTGAGGAGTTTATGATTCAGTGCTTCTTAGAGCTTAAGATGATAACAGGGCCAGATCTAAGCAAAATGTCAACCAACAAATTTAGCTTGTTAGGTAGCTAAATTAGCTAACTACACAGATCACTATCAAACCGATGAGTTCTATGATTCAGCAACGAGTGAAAGCATTGGTGCCTCCTTTTATCAAGCTAGCATTAGCATGAAAATGTATTATTAATTGAACATTAAAATATATTAATAGAATATAAAATTAACTAACCTAGTTAGCTACTTTCAGAACAGTATCTGACATAAGCTACCTGGAAGCAGCCACTCTACATTCTCAAAAAGAAAGCTGACATAATCACATTAATTCCAATCAGAACACTAAAGTACACTTTACTTACCTGGCCCGCCTGACTCCGTCACACACATCGTCAGGAGGCGACCATGTTTAGACCTTTTCAGGAACCTGGGAGGTGGGGCAAAAAGCAACCGTCATAGAGAGGGAAGGGGCGGTGTGTGTGTGTGTGTTTGTAATATCAACATGAATAATCCAATAAATGGGGAAAAACACACTTTTATTTAAGCATAGTAAAGGGGTTATTACCCAGGAATTTGGTGTCTTCGTGTTTTTGTGTCTCCACTCGATTATAAACAGGGATAACGTGCACAGTTTCACTTTCTCTTCTCTCTGTGGCACGTGGACACAGTGACTGAAAGAAAAAAGAAAACTTGAGAAATTACAACCCTCCCCACTTTCACAAGTCATTAGAGCTGGCCAATCGCTGTGTGAAGTGGGGGCGTGTCTGGTGGACAAATTTTTGCAAGATGCAAAACCCCCTGATGGACTGGTGGAAAGGGTTCTGCATGCTGTGGCCTTAAAGGACCATACCGGCCATTTTGCACGATGGCGCGCCTAATATATTCCATTTTCATACAAGTAATGTTACTGACAATCATTTTCCAAAGCATACTACTGGAACAGTGAATTAAAAATGTTTTTCCTACCTTCCAGACCTCCATTGGTTTCAGTTCATTCTGGTACGCTATTAAAATCAACTTGATGATACTTTAAACGTTCTTGGGATAGGTAATCCATCATCACCAACAAGACGTGTATTCAGGTTTTTTTTTTTTTGAAGTTACGTAATTTTAGCATTTAAGCACAATAAAAAGTGCGAAGTGATCTGAAAGATCCAGATTCCAGAAAGATTCGTGTTCTTCCATGATTCTGGCTTAAATATCATAGCTATAGAAACTCTGACCTGATGTGGTCAATCATGTCATCAGCAGTTTTTTGCATTAATTTCCAAATAGTTCTAAGTTTATATTCACAAATACAGATTTCAGAAAATAACATTTAAGAAGTATTTTATTTTTTCACAACATCAAAGTCTGTTTTGGATAATTAAACTGAGCCCCTGGCGGTCACAGGGCCCTAAGCAGCCACTGATGTGATCTGATATGTAGGAAGCAGTGAAAAGTGATGTGAGCTGAAGTGTGGAAAGTGATTCAATTCACACTGAAAGAATCTGGTGAAACGACACACTCATACTCCACAACACACAGAGGATTTCCACATTTCCACATCACATGACCAACGCTGCAGCATTATTTACTCTGCTGAGGAAATGTCAGCAGCTCTCTGTGTCGCAACATTTTCCACTCACTGCTGAGCTCCTGACCCTTAAAAAAATTTAATTAAAAAAAAACAGCTAAACTTTAAAAATGAATGTAAAATGAAAAGTCCTGTGAATTATTATTCTCACAGATCTAACAGAAATTTCACAAAATAAGCCACTTTTTTCAGGATAGCATCTTCCAAGGGGCTGAGAGAGCATCGATCACACTCATAAACATCTCAGAACCAAAATGACATCAACAGAAAGAGATTCCACAACAAAGCTCAGGCCTTCACGCAGTTACAGAATCATGGATCTTGTGCTGGTGATCTGAGAGAACATGTGACAACACGTGAGTTGGGGGTCTGCGTTCAATAAAATCTGTAACTTTCCAACTCCCCCCCCCCCCCNCCCCCCCCCTCTGCCAGACACGCCCACTTTACGCAGGGATTGGTCAGGTGTGTTGAGGTGTGAAAGTGTGGAGGGTTTTAATTTCTCTCTCAAATAGTTTTTTTTCCCCTTTCCGTCAATGGGTTCACAGAGAGAAGAGAAAGTGAAACCGTGTCCCGTTTTCCCTGCTTAGAACTGAGTAGACACAAAAACACATAAAAGACACTGAATTCCTGTTAATAATCCCTCCCCTCTCCAAAAGTAAAATAAACTTTAATGTCCTCTAGAGGCAATTTGTTTTGCAACAGCAGCATAAACAAGATAATACACAGACAGAAGAAAACGCACACCTACGTATTTCCATCCAACAGCTGTTGTCACCTGCTGTTAGATCTTGCAGAGGATGCAAATAATTGCAGTCTAATTGTGTATATAAATGTATATAGTTTACTATTGTACATGTATGTAATTACTTTTTCCTTTTGAAAATTATTCTTATTCTTGTGTTATTTTTAAGTGTGTTTGTGTAACAATGTAACTGCATGTGTTGTTTTAATTTATAAAGAATGTCCAAAAACACTGATCATATACATATATAAGTTGGCTTTCCAGTAAATCAGCGTTCCTTGTAGACATGGCAATACACACACACACACACACACACACACACACACACAGAGCAACAACAGGCTAGGCTATTAGCTCAGCGATTAGCATGTTTAGTAGCCTAAACATTTCACACACTGCCTCTTGAATGTGCTGGTAATGATTCCAAACACAGACGTGTAATCATTATACTGTGCTGTGGAGTCGCTTCCTTCTACTTTCAATATGCTGAGAGAGAAACTGAGCAGAAATGTCACCATAAAGAGAAACTAGCAGACCTTAATCCCTTCTGGCAAGCTCCGTCTTTCATTCTTAACCCACTCAAACAATGGAGAATCGGAGATTTCTCTCAGTTCTTTTGGTTCAAGCGTCTGTCACGAGTCTCACGGATCATTCGACTCATTCGGTTCATTTGGTTCATAGGTTCATGCGATTCATTCAGCTCACACAATTCTCATGATTCTTACGGTTCTTACGGCTCATCGGTTCATCGCCTCATAGGTTCATCGGCTCATTGATTCATAGGTTCATCAGCTCATTGGTTCATCAATTCATAGGTTCTCGCTCTGCCCTCTGTGTCTGCGTCTCCACTCAGTGAGCCTGTCTGTGAGTGCACCCCCTGGTGGACGCTCACCTACACTACATCAAATGCCAGTTAAGCAGTGTTTGTGTCACACAAACTAGATTCCTNTGGACGCTCACCTACACTACATCAAATGCCAGTTAAGCAGTGTTTGTGTCACACAAACTAGATTCCTGAACCAAATAGACATTAGTTTTATGGTTGGAGTTGTGCTGATTAATCTCAAAGATGGAATGTTGTGACAGAAAAAGTATATAAATATATTGAATCTCATTTTCATTTATATCACAGACTGGAATGAACCAGAAGTATGTGGTTCAGTTACTGCTGTGAACCGGTTCACCGACTCATGGACTAAGAATTGAGTCTTTTGATTCATTGATTCATGAACCGGTCATCTCTAGTCCATTCAAAAATAACAGAAACACAAAACACACAAATGGCATTTGTTAGGAGCGGACGAAGCAGGGAAACCCCGACACCAAGGAGCTGTCAGCTGGGGCTTTTTGAATCCCAGCCTGATGTTCATCAGCCAATCAGCGTAGGAGCTGTCCTCCAAGCGTGGGCTCCAGGAACCAATCCGCACACTACACCTTCTTCCACTGATCCAATCAGGGACGCCACCTGCACGCACACACAGACACACACAAGTACACAGACGCACAGGTACGGCCCTCAACAGGCCAGTGGAAGAAAAACAGAGACACAAATACATAAACACACAAATATAACAAAATATGACCACAGGGTCATAACATCAGTCACAGCTTGTTTTTGTCTCTAGCTACAGGTGCACACAAAGATCTTCAGTTTCACACAGACCATCATGTTACAAGTTACAGTTGATACCTTATATTGCAAGTGTTGCAAGCAAATCAGATGAGATGAACGCTTCTTTCTCTCAGCCTTGAAAGTGTCTTTGTACAAGTCATGTAGCACATGAACTTGGAACTTTTGACCCTCTGAACTGCTTAATCACAGACTAACATACCAGAAACTTCATTAAATGCAATAATTATAAATTTCTCCCACATTTCCCCACCTTTTCACATTTTACGTGCCAACATGTCATGGTCCAATAGCTTAACTGGGTTTGATCTTACCAACAGATGAAAGAAAAACTTCCTACATCATATGGCCAAAGAGTTCTGTCTTTAAGGCTGTCAAAACGATGGCCACTCTCACACAATACCAAGAGCTAACAACCTTTTTTTTTTTTATAGACAGAAGTCTAAGGACATACAAGGACAAACATCCCACCTCACAGTCGTCTAGAAATTGGCAAAAGACCTTATGCGGCTAACCACATTAAGCTATACAGTATATTTAAGAAAAACCTCAAATTTGGGAGATCCAATAGGCTGAGCCTGTGTTTGAGGTTTGGACCCAACATGGTGTTTCCCTTGTGTGTTGAAGATAGCATCTTCTTCTTCTGGAGCAGGCGGCGTGGCCCAAGACTCTCTGCTGGTCACATTCACTGCACTTTGTTGGGAGAACCTGGAAAGGACCTTTCCATCTTGGCTGGCTCCAGAAAGATCTTTTCAGGTCTTTTATCAAGATCTAGTCACCTGGCTGGAATGAATTATGTGTCTTGCTTAATCCTTGGAAAAAATAGTCTAGAAGACATTGTTAAGTGCATGATAACATGCGTATCCTTGTCCATCTCTTGGAGACAGTTCTGGGGAAAAGGAGTGTTTGTGCGCATAGGACATCTTGTCAAAATCTCATGGTGACAGGCTGTTTTCTTGTGTGGACATCCTCAATTTAGTCATTTTACATGGCTGAGAAATTCCTCAAGAAATTTGTGGGAAACAGGTCTGTTAGCAGAAGTCACGAAATCCTGTTATTTCTAAAAGGCCCAAAAGTTATGACACACAGTGAATGCATTGTAGAAGTCAGTGTAAGCTGTGAGTGATTTCTCCGTAGCAGAGATACAAATAGCTCGGCAGCAGAAAGGTGAAGGCAAACGTGCCTCACGAGGCCTGAATGACAGAAAGAGTCACACACAGCGTACGACACCAGTGGGTTTCCTGTAGCTGCATCATGAGAGGCTGAACCATCAACAAAGAAAGCACAGGATGCATTTTAAGTTCTTTATCTGATCGCTCCTCTGTCCTCGTGTGACCCGGAAACCAATCAGGTCCTCCATCTTTACAGACGTTCCAAAGCTCTTATTTCTCTCTGAGGATGGACGGATGGAGGATGAGGATGGAGCTTCATCAGGAAACACGAGATGATCCTACAGGAAGTCTGTTACTGAGAGACATGCCCCTTTACTGGAAGTCTGTTTCTGATTGGTCAGATCTGCTACAGCTGATCTGACACAGACACGCATCTTGATATGACCTCATCATGAGTTTCATCAAACATGTGAACAGAAAAATAACAGCAACATCTCAGGTGTTAAATGACTGATTATTGATTTAGTCTGATTGATCATCTGATTATAACGACTGGGTGTGTGTTGTAGCTCTGAATGATAAAGAATCATAAAACAATAAAACAAGCAGCAACAAAATCCACCGACACGTTTAATAAAAGATAAAAGTTAAAGTTCACTAACTCTGATAAACTTTATATTTTACCTCTCTGAGCAGTGAAACACTTAGAAATGTGATGATCTGTAGATCAGAAAGTCAGACTGTTCTGTTCATGTTAAGTGTTACAGTAACAATCAATAATCAATATTTCAAACACTGATCAGCTGTGACATCATCAGTAAGCGAAGTCGCTTCAGATGAAGCTTGAGGAGTGAAGATCGTCACTCCTCAGCTCCTCTGTCCTCATTCCTTTTCCTCACGTTTTGGAATGAACCAACAGTTTGCATTAGCATCAGAACTTCTGTTAAATAAATTCTGGACTTTTCAGTGATCTGTGACTCATGTTCACAAGAGTGATTTTCACCGTCTTCCTCTGTGGACAAAAGAAAAAGAGCAGCAGGATTAAGAGCGGAGCATCTTTTCAGTGGGAGCAACGTTCTGCTAACATATTAGTCCAGCACTGGACAGACATTTAGTTTGAACCTGTGTGAGGATGTGATGAGTTAGAGAAGAAACAACAACATCAATACTGCATGTATGTTACAGCTGCTACAACACGTTAACAACGGGAAAACCTCTTTCAATTTTAACCAAACATTTTGAAAAATACCCAACAGGCCTCTGCGGATCCCTATACCGCTCTGTCCAGACATCAGACATAAATCCTCAGAGACGGTGACAGAACAGGCTTGTTTCAATGCAGCAAATGAAATCTCAGCATCAGGATTTTGGCCATTATGTGTGATGTCTGGCAGTGCCAGAAAGTTTGAGCAAAATCATTCATCCACGGTCGACAATAATCAGCCAGTCCTAGAAATGACATCATCTGTTGCTTCATAACTGGTTTTGGTATGTCCAGAATGGACTGAACACGGTCTGAACTTAACATATGTGTAGAATGGTTAATAATGTGACCCAGAAACTGAATAGTGTCTTGACGCATTTGAAGCTTTTCTTTTGATACCTTGTGGCCATTTTTCATATTCTGCCAGATATGAGAGCAGAAACACGGCATCCACTTCTGCAGAAGGACACTGTTACTAGCATGAGCCAAGTACTCAGATGAAATGAGTACCTGTTTAACAAGCACGAGTTTATATGATGATGAGCTGACATGTTTAAACCATGATGAACTATGACATGTTTACATCATAATGAACTATGATGATGAATATGTGATGATGAACATGCTTAAATCATGATGAACTATGACATGTTTAAATCATGATGAACTGACATGTTTACATCATGATGAACTGACATGTTTACATCATGATGAACTGACACGTTTACATCGTGATGAACTATGATAGTGAACATGTGATGGTGAACATGCTTAAATCATGATGAACTATGACATGTTTAAATCATGATGAACTGACATGTTTACATCATGATGAACTGACATGTTTACATCATGATGAACTGACACGTTTACATCGTGATGAACTATGATAGTGAACATGTGATGGTGAACATGCTTAAATCATGATGAACTATGACATGTTTAAATCATGATGAACTGACATGTTTACATCATGATGAACTGACATGTTTACATCATGATGAACTGACACGTTTACATCGTGATGAACTATGATAGTGAACATGTGATGGTGAACATGCTTAAATCATGATGAACTATGACATGTTTAAATCATGATGAACTGACATGTTTACATCATGATGAACTGACATGTTTACATCGTGATGAACTATGATGATGAACATGTGATGATGAACATGCTTAAATCATGATGAACTATGACATGTTTAAACCATGATGAACTATGACATGTTTACATCATGATGAACTGACATGTTTACATCATGATGAACTGACATGTTTACATCATAATGAACTATGATGATGAACATGTGATGATGAACATGCTTAAATCATGATGAACTATAACATGTTTAAATCATGATGAACTGACATGTTTACATCATGATGAACTATGATGGTGAACATGTGATGGTGAACATGCTTAAATCATGATGAACTATGACATGTTTAAATCATGATGAACTGACATGTTTACATCATGATGAACTGACATGTTTACATCGTAATGAACTATGATGATGAACATGTGATGATGAACATGCTTAAATCATGATGAACTATGACATGTTTAAATCATGATGAACTGACATGTTTACATCATGATGAACTATGATGGTGAACATGTGATGGTGAACATGCTTAAATCATGATGAATTATGACATGTTTAAATCATGATGAGCTGACATGTTTACATCATAATGAACTATGATGATGAACATGTGATGGTGAACATGCTTAAATCATGATGAACTATGACATGTTTAAATCATGGTGAACTATGACATGCTTAAATCATGATGACATGTTTAAATCACAATGAACATGTTTAAATCATGGTGAACTGTGAGATGATGAACTGTGACATGTTTAAATCATGATGAACTATGACATGTTTAAATCATGATGATCTAATCATGATGTAGTATCACAGGTTTAAACCCTGACCCTTGACCCTGACCTTTGACCCTGACCACATTCTTTGGCATGCTCACTGGTGGCTTCAGTAAACACGGCCCTCTCTGTAAATTGAGGCGTTTTTGCCGGTTGTGCATGTAAATGGAAGCGTGTGCCTGTTAGTTACATGGTAGCTCCGCCCCCCACGCCGTCAGCATTTCTGTGGCTCTCATGGAAAATCTGTGAAGCATAATGTGAGGGAGCTTCTTTTACTGTGTTACTGTGAAAGCTGACTCAGCTTTCCCACCACAGCTTCTCTTTTCTCATCCTCCACACGGACAGGAACGCCCTGAGCGCCACCCCCCCCCCCCCCNCCCCTCCCACACACACACACACACATGTAACATAAGTTCATAAGGTCATTTCACTTCATGCTGTGTGAGATGGTTCCTTAGTCCTAAGCTGCGATATCAGACTGTTAATGCAAGTCTAAATCGTAATGCAGGAAAAAACACTAAAACATCATCAGGATCTTTACTCGCGACAACGCCGAACCGTCCTTCAGCACACGTGTCGCGCAGCGTCAAGAATCACCACAAAACGTCGCTCACGACTCTCTCACCATTCTTCGCTTTCATCTCAACGGCTGAAAAATCCCACAGAGTGAGACGGATCGGATCACTGATGCTTACACCTTCCAAAATTAAGAGTTATGACTGCAACCAGTTACAGCAAAGACGTCAAACGTGTGAATGTACATCACACCAACAAAATAAAATGAACAAAAGAACAAATGAATAAAGCGTTATTGGCTGACGGACAGCATCGCCGTGCCGCTGTTGGAGCTTCAACGTGAGGAAACAGTGACATCACCTCATTTAGGCTTGAGGTGTTTTTCTGAGCAATTTCCACTTAAATGGCATACCCAAAAATGAAGGCTTATAACTCTGAATATATGACAAAAGAAGTCATTTACTTTGTACCAACTGACATAAAACCTTTTAAATTTTCAGGAAAATGGGTTGGTTTGAAGTTTAGAGATCCTCAGGTTCAACAATGACAATAAAAACACACAAAAAATATTGGCGAACAAAGGGTTTTCTTTCAAGTTATACATTTTTCAAAATGTATATTTCAGGCACAGAACAAGCCAGCTCCTTGGATTAACTTTTGCGATGCTGCTAAATGTGTAAACTCTAAATGCCGAAAGATTTAGAATGATTGAACATAGTGAAAAAAAAGTTATGGCGTTTGGCACCGTTTTGATCCATCAATCAAATTCTATCCAAGTCTAACTAGGAAGTGATGTTATTGAGAAGCTAACGTTAGCTCGGAGGCTATCTTGTGCTTTAGTTACGTTTATCTTGGGATTGCGCGATCATAAAATGTCATGCTTGGGCTCATTTTGTTCAGGAAAATCTAAGCTTTCCATAGTTCGTATATCTCCATTTTAATGAGAAATGGTGATTATATAATGTCACAAACGCTACATAGGGATAAGTGCACAGTCTCCGGTCTGGTCTGTCAGTGAAATATTGTGCACACAATACGCACAGGAAACGCATGCCTATTGCCATGGCTATATAAAAGCTGATAGGACCAATGACCCATCCATCAAATCCTCTGCTAGTCTACTATCCAATCACAGACGTGGATTTTAATGTTTAGACCATCCTCCGAACTTACATCATCGAGAAGTGACAGAGCTACGTATAGCTTAGCTAGGCTACCTTGTGCTTTAGTTACATTTATCTCAGGATTGCGTGGTCATAAAATGTCATGCTTGATCTCATTTTGTTTGAGAGAATCTAAGCTTTCTGTAGATATTCATATATCTCTGTTTTATTGAGAAATGGTGATTAATAATATCGCAAACACTACACCGGAAGTGCTGGGCCCGGTGCCGGGCCGCTCGGGCCATAAAGAGTTAAATCCAGTATTTATTCAATCCTGCAGCAAAAACAGAGAGAATAAAATGTAAAACAATAAATATGACTGAGAGCACAAACCTCTGAAACACAAATACTCTCTCTCCATCACCATCTTCATTCCTTTCACCCCTCCACCTCTCCGCTGAGTCACCATGGTTACATAATGCTGGACTTTTCCTCTCTGTGGAAAAGCTGTGATGAGTTTTACTTTTACTCTGACTAACTGCTCTTATTCTTCCATCTGCACGCCATCCCGCCATCTTCTGCCGAGCGGAATGATGCCATCATTCCAACATTGCTACCTCCTGCTGGGAAATCATTCCCAGATAAAAATTAGAACATCGCTAAAGTGGGACGTAGACGCGGATGAATTCAGTCCTAATTATTGCTTAATGAGGAACTCGTGCAGGTTTGTTTCATTTATACTTTAGCCTATTCCTCTTTAAGCTCATTTTAATCCTGTTATGCTGTTTACATGGCATTTGAAAAAAAATCCATTGACTGCCTTCATCACATGAAAATGGGAGTTTGAATGTTTGATGTATTTTAAATGGAGCCTGATATCCCGTTAGCTAGCATGCTAGCTGCTATTGTTCTTTAAAAGCAAGAATTAGTTCCAGCTCTGTTGTTTGTGATGTGATGAACACTGTAAGTCAGGAAGGATGAGGAAGATGAGGTCATATTGATGGTAAGGGGTGAGTCATATTTAATGTCTTCTGCATGTCTGCATTTAACGTGACTGTTAAACCCTGAAGGCTGTCTGAGGTTAAAGCAGGAACACATAAACCCAAAAATGAGTCACACAGGTTTTGAACCATAAAACACCTGGGGGACACCTCACCTGTACCTCACCAGGAGCAGGTGAGGTGTGGAGGACAGCGATTGGAGGGAAGAACAGCTAATTAAGTTTGAATTCAGCTGCAGCAGTGGCTGGAGGAGGAGGAGGAGCCTGAAGCAAGCCACGCCCACAGGTACAACCTGAATGAAAGAAGGGGGAGAGAATACACAAATACACAAGTATACACAAATACACACAAACACACAGCACCTTCACTTGCTGGTTTTAGTCTGACTCATCATGGCTGTGTCAAGACCTGTGTGTGTGTGTGTGGATGTGAGAAAGAGAGTCAACATGATGTTTTTTAAAGAAATCATCAACTTATTACAAGATACACACATGCAGGAAATAACTGACCAAACAGGCCAAAAATATCTCACTCTCTCACACACACACACACATTTACTTCTAAAAACTTGACAGTATATGCATTTTATTTCAGATATGTGTGTAAAAAGTGAAATATAAATATTTCTCTTTAAAAAAAAAAAAAAACCCTGAATTAGCGAGAAAGTTTGTTGTGTGTGTGTGTGTGTGTGTGTCTGTGGTCACACAGGAAGCTGATTGGCTGATGAGTAACAGGAAGCAGCTCATGGAAAACGAAAAGTGAGGCAGAAGGAGAAAATGTGTTGCTATTTATAGACAGATTTCACAATTATCAAAGTTCTGTAAATGCTGGTTTAAGAGTTTAATGAGTTTTAGCTAACAGCTGCAAATGTTAGCAGACAAATGAGAATTCATGTTCCTTTACAGTTCAGTCAGATGGAGAGAGAGAGAGAGAGAGAGAGAGAGAGAGAGAGAGAGAGAGAGACTTGTATCTGCATGTGTTCCGGTCACTGTCTGCCCTTTTTTTTTTTTTTTAATAAACTTTATTGGAAAGTTAAATTCAAAAGACAAATAAACAGATTTATAGAACAAAAAGAGGAAACAAAGTGCCAGGGAATACAGTTACGATATTAAAAAAAAGTCAAATTTACAAAAAAAAAATATTCATGGGGACTGTGCAAGAAGCTCTTTTTGTATTCAATAAAAAATATATATATATAGGAGGATAAAATCTAAATAAATAAAAGAGTACAAATTATTAAGTAACATTAGCTGATAATTTTATAGGTTTCCAATATTGTTTGGGTCTTAGTTATTTTCAAAATAAACAAATATCACAACCATAAAGCACGACCATTTGACCTGTTTTTCTAGACAAAAATTTTTGCATATCAATCCAAAACATTTTGGAGTACATACAATGGAAAAATAAATGAAAAATTGTCTCTTTGATTAAACCACAGAAATCACAAGAGTAATTAATATTCAGTTTAAATCTTTCCAAAACGTGCTTCACAGGATATATTCTATGTAAAATTTTAAATGACACCTCTTTCATTTTATTACTAATGGAATACTTGTCTGATATACTCCATGGCTTTTTCCAATTTAATTCACCATAAATAGAAGACCAGAACATGTGCACTGGAGGAATGTTATTTTCTGCAAAGGTATTCTGGATTTTTATCACTAACTTTCTTATTTAAGACATCTATATCATCAATGAAGATATTTTTTTTTCCAATCGGATGATTGAAATGTGTCATCATGAGATTTTTTTTCAAAACCTATAAAGCACCTTTTGGAACAGCATCAAACAGCAATACATATTCTTTTGGCGTGACAGGTAATTCAAACTTTTTCAGAAATTCTTCATAAGACAATAAAAAACCCATCTTCATTCAAACGTTGGAAAACATTAATGATATTGTTGTCAAACCATTTCTGAATATCTTTGTTGTTCCATATGTAATATCTGTGCGGAGAGAAGTTGTGCTTATAGGCCAAGGTCCATGCTAATAGTGCCTGTTTGGGGAAATTAGCTAGCTTAATAGGTAATTTGTCAACAGAATTTAAGAATTTAAGAAAAAATTCGATTCCACCAACATTACTGAACAGGTATTTGGGAAAGGTGTTCCATATGCTATTTTGGTTATTCAAAAATTTGATGAGCCAATTTATTTTAAAGCTATTGTTAAGTGTTTCATAATCTAAGACTTCCAGACCCCCGGTATTTTTGCTGTTATACAAAATATCTCTTTTTAAGTAGTGAGGTTTATTCTTCCAGATGAAGTTCAATAATTGTGAATTAAGTATTTTATAAATTTCAGATGGCATATCTAAAGAAAGTGATGCATATACAGATCTTGAAACTGCCTTCAGCCTTTGATAAAAGAGTTCTTCCTTGTAATGATAAATCTCTAGATAACCATATATTGAACCTGTTTTTGGTTTGGTTAATAATTGGATCAAAATTCAATTTTGTACGCATTTTGTCATCTTTACAAAGTATTATTTCCAAATATGAGACAGTATCTTTTATCTCAATGTCATGTCTTTGAGACAAATTACAAACTTCAAGTGGGAAAAGGACAGATTTCTTGACATTCATCTTTAAACCAGATACTATAGAAAAATGTTCAATGCACTGTAATGCTTTGGGAATTTCATCTTTGTTCCTTAAAAATAACGAAGTATTGTCTGCTAGCTGACAAATTTTAAATTCTCTCCCCAATGCTGAAATTCCCTGAAAATTGCTCATTTTGATATGGCATGCCATTACTTGAGTGACCAATAAAAATAGAAATGTGGAGACTGGACAGCCTTGTTTTAAACCTCTCTGAAGTTGAAATCGTTGTGTAGTTCCAGNAGAAATGTGGAGACTGGACAGCCTTGTTTTAAACCTCTCTGAAGTTGAAATCGTTGTGTAGTTCCAGGAACCAGTTTTACTGAGCTATTACATCCATCCTGTAGAGTCTTAACTGCATTCAGAAAAGTTTCACCAAAACCAAGGAATTCTATTACTTTAAATATAAAATCATGTTCAATAGTATCAAAGGCCTTATAGAAATCAATGAATAATACAAAACTCTCATCTAATATGAGGTGATTGTAATCAATCACATCCAGAATTAACCTAATGTTGTTGTGAATATTCCTACCAGGCATGAAGCCAGTTTGTTCTTCGTCAATTATATTTTCTAATCCTGTCTTCAATCTTTTACTAAGAATTAAAGCAAATATTTTATAGTCGTTATTAAGTAAAGTAATGGGTCTCCAGTTATCTAAATGCAATTTATCTTTATTGGGTTTGGGAATTAGTGCGGTAACTCCTTCTTTAAATGATTTGGGAAGTTCTTTTTTACCTAAAGAATCATTAATTACTGACAGAAGGAATGCAGCTAACTCCTCACTGAAGACCTTATAAAATTCACTAGTAAGACCATCATTTCCAGGGGAACGATTATCTTTAAGGCCTTTGATACTTTCCTTGATTTCAGCAACAGTAATCTGATCATCACACACAGCTTTAAATTGGTCATCCACTTTCTTGGCATTACCAGAGACATTATTTAGAAATGACTGGGTTTTATGTGCACATGGTTGAGTAGATGTATACAATGTTTGATAAAACTGGGAGACATACTGTGAAATATCGTCAGGATTGTTATTGATTATATTACTAATAATAATTTTACTTGCTGTGGACAGTTCTTCTCTTTTCTAAATTGAAAAAAATACTTAGTATGTTTTTCACCATGTTCCATCCATTTTAATCTTGATCTTATAAAAGCTCCTCTTGCTTTCTCCTCATAGATATTATCTAGTTGTGTCTGTAGTTTAGATAGTTCCAGTACCTCATTTGAAGATAGCTCTAGCTTTTTAGAGAATTCCAGGTTTTTTGTAATTATTTCTTGTTCGTTTTTCTTTTTGATTTGAACAAACGTTTTCCCTAATGAAATAGCCAAATTTCTAATTTCAAACTTCATTAGCTCCCAACATAATCCTACATTAAGTACACTTACTTATCTCCAGTATTTCTTAATGGTTTTATGAGATTCTTGTTTAAAGTATTCATTCTCAAGTAATGAATTATTAAGTTTCCAGTAATTTCTATTCATTGTTTTAGTACATTGGACATTCATATTTATCTTAATTGAGATGGCTTTATGGTCAGTTAGCACTACAGGATTGATAGAAACTTGATAAACCTTGTTAGTAACGTCATTAGTAATAAGCCAGAAGTCAATTCTGGACTGTTGTGAAAGATCTTTGTTGCTTCAAGTAAATATTTTTTGGTCTGGATTTTCGTGACACCAAATGTCTATAAGATCTAAACATAAACACACATTATTTAATTCATTAACAGAATCATTTGTTTTTGGTGGCCATCTATCAATTCTTTCATTAACTGTGGTATTGAAGTCACCACCCCAAATAACTTTAGCAAAAGGGAATTTTGAAGTTAGCTGGTTGATCTTCATTTCAAGATTTAAAAGAAGGGCAGTGTTGTATTGTTTATTATTACTAGCATGAAATATTTATAAGGATAAACTGAGTTTGCGAAATGTCCACAAGCAAAATAATCCACTTTCCCTCATCATCAACCTCATGTTTTAGAATCTGACCTTTGAAGTCACCTAGAAGAACAGCGACCCCTGCTGACCGACTGTTACCATGAGAAAACCAAAGGTCTTTCCCCCATTGACTCCTCCAAATTTTAAATCATCAAAACAAGAATGTGTTTCCTGGATGAAATAAAAAAATCAGATTTTTTTCCTGCACAATATAAAAAGATAGATTTCCTCTTTAACATGTCACGTAACCCCCTGGCATTAAACGAGAACACTGAAACTGACATTGAATGATCGTCACCTTTTGTTTTTGTTTTGTTAAACAGAAAGGGGTTCCTCACACAACAAATATTATTGTTGCAATTGAATTTTAAAGAAGAAAAAGTTTATGTCATCTTAGGAGGTCGTTCCGTTCCTAAAGTTTTTGAGCAGAAACAGGCTGCTGTAGGATTTTTTAAGGACCAAAAAAAAAAAGAGAGAGAGATTAAACAACAAAAGTGACCCCGTTAATGTGTCCTTGTCCTTTCTTTGAATAAAATACGAAGGAAAAAAAATTGTACGACATATCCTTACATTTCAAGTTTGACGTTACCTTTTGTCTGCTCCTTGGAGAAGAGATGATGATCAGAAGATCACAGAATCCACATCGGTCAGCAAATACTTCTTCTTATTTGTCTACGAAGGCTCGATTCCCAACGAAGAAGGCAGACTTGCCCTCCTTTCTTGCTTTATCCACAATTGGCCATAGATGGCTCTGAGCGGTCTTGTCCGCGGCAGTGAGGTCTTCTCTGAAGCAAAGGTGGTTGGTTTTCAGGTAAGTGTTGTTTTTGCCGCTTTGCAAATTTCTTTCAGTTTTGAATGAATGTTGTCGTCCAATTTTTCTGTGATGCCATACAGCCTCAGGTTCCACCTTCTCACCTTTTCACTTTCTGCTGTATCTGTCAGTTTCATTGACTTTCTGTTCCATTTCAACAACTTTCCTCTGGAGGCCATCGCATTTACTTTTCAGTGTGGCGTTTTCTTGTTTCAGATCAGATACCTCAAGAAAGCAATGGCCAATGGATTTTTTAAGACTCTCAATACTTACGGTATTTTTGTTCACCATGAGTTTAAGGTCTTCTACACTGTCATTGATTTCATTTGTTTTGGTTGTTAGTACTTGAATGATGTTATCCTGTACTTCATTTAACTTTACAGAGAAGTCAGGGTCAGGGTCAGGGTTCATCTTCGCTTTCTTCACCTTAGCAGGTCCTTTCTTTGCAGGTGTGCTGGGGTTGGAATCACATTCGCCTCCCTCGTTGGATTTGCAGGAATAAGAATGAGTCATACTTATGTTTCTCTTTTCTCTTTAAGTGTCAGTTTCCATTTCTCCACGTTTTTCCACGATAGTGGGTTGCTTTCGGTCTTCCATTTTAAGCTAGTGCAACTTAAAAAAAAGTTAGCGCCAAAACGTGTTACAAGAGAAGGGTTTTCCAAAAAAAAATACAGTTGGTAGCCGGTAGTTGGTAACTTTGGCAGGTAATTAAGTTGACATTTAAGTTCGAGTAAGTGTATATGCAACTAAAATAAACTTTAATTGAATATTAGTGAGGAAATCCCTGTGTCGTTCCTCAGCTGAAGTCCGTATAACCGCTCATATCAGCGCCATCTTGGCTCCCGGTAACTGTCTGCCTCTTAGCGCCTCTCTGTGGCTGCATGACGTCACTACAGAAGATTTATTGTCGCTGACTTGATTTTCATTCCAAACTTTAAACTTCGAACATTCTGACACACATTTTAAAAGAACTAACAGATACAAACAATCCAGAACGTTTTGATATGTTTGACATACACATGATTTATTCTGATATTCTCAATGGGTCTGTAATGGCGCCGTGGCTTAGATGGTTAAAGCGCCTGTCTAGTAAACAGGAGATCCTGGGTTCGAATCCCAGCGGTGCCTTTTCTGCGTAGCAACACACACACATACATGATGTTTTAATTTTGTTCACTTTAAAAGATGTAAGATTTTATTTTGATACTGAAAACTTCTGGTTTAAAATATGTTACTACCTTTTTCATTTTGTTGCTGAATTTTACATTTTTACAATTTTACATTAGGTGAATCCCTGTCAAATTTTCAGCCCTTTCTTTTGGAAACCAGAAGAGTTTTGAAAACATGAAGTCTTACAGAAAATCGCAAAAGTGCCTTGTTGCTGCCTCGTTTCTCAGAATTAACAGGGGAAATATTTTAATTTTACATTTAATTTTTCTTTTATTACATATATATATGTGTGTGTTGTATGTTGTATGTGTTCATGTTGTTCTTTGTTCTCTAATAAAGATTTTTTTTAAAAAGTAGTGTGCTTCAGATAAAGACATACTGAAAAACTAATTAGCAAGAGAAAAACTCAAATATACACACCTTTAAACACACACATAAACACACCAGTTCAGTGTTCATGAGCACATGCTTGCGGGCACACACACACACACACGCATGCATGCATGTATAAATCGTTAAACGTTTATTTTTGTTAATCGTTAAACGTCGTCCGCTGCTGCGGAACTCACTGTGACGTCACAAACACTCCTGACGTTCATGAGGCGCGCACACACACACACACACACACAAGCAAAAATGCGTTTTTCTGACAAACCAACTACGAAATGAACAGGAAAAGTTAACGTGAATTGCCGCTATCTTGGGTTTGCAGCTGAATGGAGGGGGAAAAAAAAACCAAAAAAAAAAAAAGTCGCTGCGAGCAGGGTTCGAACCTGCGCGGGAAGATCCCATTGGATTTCAAGTCCAACGCCTTAACCACTCGGCCATCGCAGCATAACGAGAAGTCACATTAGCAAAATCTCATTTCTTCATTCATGTCAAAGCAGTGATGATGTTTTTTTTTACTTAATACTTAGTTTTACTTACTTACTTTACTTTAGTTTTACTTACTTACTTACTTTACTTTACTTAGTACTATTTTAATGTGTCTGTGACATAAAGCGATGCAAAACCAGCTGCACAATGAACCAAAACAAAAATTCTCACGGTTTTTCTTTATTAAACTTCAACAAAAATATTAGAGGGCACTGCTGACAGTTTGGGTGAATTGGTAACGTTAGTGGGTCCTTTATTCAAAATTGAGCTTTAACTAAAAGCTATAAGTTACGCTGAACTACAGTGAAATACGTTTTTAAAATAAGCTATGTGTGTCTTCCCTCCCAATAGTAATAATCCACAACGTCCACACGAGGGCGCAAGAGTCAAATGCAAAATAGCCGGAAACACAACTCTTCATTCCGTGTGCCATTTGAGAGAATGAGAAACAATTATCTAATAAATGTCTAGCAAAACTTATATTAAAGCTTTCGAATGTACCTCCTAACATAATTAATTAGAAAATATTATTGTAAGTGATAATGGCATATTCTTTCATGGTTATACTGATACTAAGGCCATTTTGGCATTTCTGGAGCTGAAGTCCAAGAAATTTCTTATTGAATATAGCTAAGGAAACAATGCATTTTTGTCAAACATTTGTCGTGCACAGATATATTTTTGTTTCTTCATTACTAATAAATATAATAATTTAGAATAAACAGTAATTTTAATGAAAATGTGATATTTTCCCTCTGTCCCTGAATTCTTCAATCACTGTCACATCATTTTCTCCATAAAACTAATACTTTACTTTAAATCACTTTAAGTCACTTTAAATCCTGTCACTTTAAATGACATAGGCATCAGGAAGTGACATCATACAAACTTTAGAATAGCCAAGTGAAAAAGGGGTGTTTTTCCTTAATTTAGCACTGATAACTTACATTTTATTCTTGCCTGATGGGGTCTGTTAGGCATAACATTCCAACCTGTCATGCCTAATATATGTAAAAAACTGTTTTTTCCTAAACTTTTAAGTGATATATTAAGAAAGATCATGTAATGCAAAATTTAATCATGGAGACACGTACTCATTAGCATGCTAAAAGGAGTAAATGCAGTCATTTTGGTGTGAAATTTACCACTTTGTCTGGTCCCTCCTCCCCCACCCCATGCTAGTTAGGTCAATGCAATTTAATTATAAATTCATATTTATTCATATTTAACTCTTAACATCACAACATATTTATTCTGTGAGATGATTAATTGTAATATCCTTTAGCAGGCGGAGCTATGGAGGACCAAAAGTGACTAATTATGTATATGAGATATGCAACGCTAGGATATCATTGTCAGGCCCACTCTATACTGTAAATAACATGACAAGCAAATTTGAAAATGTGAATGTATAAAGCCACAGTTAATTGGGGGATTTATTTTTAATGCTTTTTAATGCTTTTTTTAAATAGCTAAATAGCATAGGGCTACTAACGTCCATAGATGAAAACATGAAACACGACAGGTTAGCAAATAAGCTAGCTGACTAGCCAGCTAGTAGGATGGTATGGAGTTACTTAAATCTGTTGCTTGCAAAAAAAACTCGCAAATTTGCCAGTTTAAAAACTCACAAATTTGCAAGTTTGTAACCTGGAAAATTTGTGAGTTTAAAAACTAAAAAAAAAATAATGAAAATTTTTTTAATGACAAGTAATCTTTTTTTAAATTTTTTTTTAAATAATAAATTGTTTTTAATAATGATAAAGGGAAAATAATGAGAACAGGAATCGAACTGCCTCACATTGTGACTATGCCTACAGTACGTGACCTTATTAAATTATACTTTTCCATAGGATTTAGCAATAAAGAAATACTAACAATACTCATTTGCTTTTAGCGCAAAATCATCTAATTATCATAAGCATACGGACATTTAAAACCAACAACAACAACATGGAGGCAAACAGCAGTAGCAAATCACAGAGACTGCTGGAGGTTACATATGCACATACAGTCGCAATGTTGTAAACATGAAAAGAATCCATTAATTACTCATGAATCAATTTTTGATTGCATTATTCTCATAATCAATGTATGAGATATGTAATGTTAGCGTAACATTGTCAGGCCCACCCTATTTTTTCAGTTTATGGTGTTGTTCTGACACCACACACAGGAACAGGATGAACAGACTAACCAGGTTCATCTCAGAGTATAATCAGGGTTGTTAATAAACTGTGAATCCAAAAATATGTGGATATTCTGTTTTTTTTATCTACTAGGTATCGCGTATCGTATCAGAATTGTTTTAGTTTCAAGTATCATTTCAGTATCTAGTATCATGATACGAAACTTGGTATTGGTATTGAAGTCAAAATTTTGGTATCATGACAACACTACTCTCTACTAGACGCTCTCTAGTGGACGCTGTCTAGCGGACACTCTCTAGTGGACACTCTCTACTAGATGCTCTGTACTAGATGTTCTCTAAGAGATGCTTTCTAGTGGACGCTCTCTCGTGGGCTGTGATGGTTTGATTTGATTTGATTTTGATTTATTTCGAACATGCTGAAATATGCAGAACAAATACACAAAACANTGATTTGATTTGATTTTGATTTATTTCGAACATGCTGAAATATGCAGAACAAATACACAAAACAAACCAAGAGTAACAAATAACATGTAACGATATATATCAAACGCTCAAAACACAGTTTCTTAGGTCAACATAAATAAACATCATGCAAACTAAATTTTTTTTTTTACATACATTACATGTTCGAAAAGGAGTAGGAAGAAGTATATACTTATTAAATCCTACCCCTTCTCCATCACTCAAACAATTTTCTCAAATTTTAACATGTATACAACACATAAACAGACTTACTAACACTAAGCTAATACTCCGTATCCATCCAAAGCTACTCAAGTATTAATCCAGTCAATCAGATATAACTTAACAAGTACCTCCTGCTCCTACCAACCCATCCACCTCTCTACTGTATACCTCTCAAAAATGATCTTTTTTGTACATTTTCTTAAATTGATATATAGTTTTACTCTGTTTA
>VXCM01007058.1:5817-23420 GCA_014773175.1 Lucifuga dentata
AAAACAAAAAAAAAAACACAGAAACCCCACACGACGAAGGTAGAGCATTCCACCTTTCCGCTTTGATTTGAAAAATCGAAGAGAGGAGAGGGAGGGAGAAGAGGGAGAGGGAGCAAAAAAGAAATTTCCTGACACAAAGCCGACGGTTAAGAGGTGGCTTGTCATTTAACGAGGAAGAGCAAGAGGTTGGCGCGGCGGTGCCGTGACACCGAGCACCTTTGGCTGTTTTTTCCGTGGTGAGGAGCAGAGTTCATTCAGGATTACACGGAGCTTTTTGTGTACATTTCTGCACGGAGGAGTGTGTTCAGCAAGCGGCGCAGAGCTCACACACACGCCGCGTACATGCACGCTATCAGACAGGGTCAATTTATTCGCCTTTACTCCCTCTGCTTACCGGAGCCATTTCTACCCGTGAAGTTGTTTTTATCCGTGTATCGGCGCTTTTTAAATTTTTTATTTTTTGTTTTATTCAGTAACCGGACTGACAGCGTGTAAAAGCAAAGCAGGCAGCTGAGTGGGAAGCTAAAGCGTGCATAATAAAAATGCATGGAGGGCAGGTTTAGCAGGCTAAGCTAGAGAGCTAGTTGCTGCTACTGTAGCTATAAGGTAGAGACAGACAGGCGAGCAGCACACACACACACACATTCACACACTTAAACACAGGCGCACACACACACGGACTGCACACAGCGAGGAGGAACCATGCTGCACACAAATCCCACCTCAGCTTTTCGGCCTACATTTGCCAAAAAACGCACATTTTCCAAACTGTAGCGGCATTACTACTTCACGTTTTAGCTTTTGCCCTGGAAGAAATGATGACTGTGTGCTCAGCATCAGATCAGCCTGCTTTTTAATTGAGGTGAAATCATTTTTAAGGCCTGTGGATCTGCAGACTTGTTTTTTTTTATGCAGCTGGACTTGGAGTCTTGTCATTGTAACTCTGCAGAGTAAAAAGCTAAAGGTGCAGCAGAGGGTCAAACCCAGGAAACTCAGTCAGCTTTTTATCTGCAGGAATCCAGTGCACAGCTTTTTTTTTTTTTTTTTTTTAGGCGGCATAAATCTTTATGATTTAAATTCATAGCACACATCATAGGAAGTAGCATGCAGCTAACCCAGAAAAACCAGAAAACATAAATCAATCTTTAAAAAAAAAAAAGGACTCAGGTTGTTTTCTGTAAGATATTCAGAGATCTCAGGTCTTTTTTTGCTCACTGCTGCATCAGGATATAACCCTCAAATGAAGTGTGGAGCTGCTGGTTTTGGTTTCCCTCTGAAAAGATGACAGGCTTGTTAAATTGAAGTTTTTTTTTTTTTTTGNTTTTTTTTTTTTTTTTCTGGTGGCTGCATCAGGAGGTCTGGTATAAAAAAGCTTGTCAAGCCCACAGTGGCCACTTACTATCAGTCAGGGAGGTCAGACAGGAGGAAGGCTCAGGGTCGGAGGAGACAGCCGAGCCCGGTGAGTGAGCTGCAAAACCAGATTCCCATGCAGCATTTTAGCCACTTTTCTTTTCAAACTTAAGGAGTGAATGTATATTTCTAAGTTAATTTACAGGTTCATTTGGCAGATTCGTCGTCACCGGTTCAGAATAAGAGCAGCGGGCCTTAAATAGCAAAAAAAGCAAACTTTGCTTTATTTTTGTGGGTTCAGGATTTAATTGTTAGAGTTGTTTTGCAGAAATTTGTGTGTTACCTTGATTTATTTAATTTCAACAGGCTGATGCCTTAAACGTCAAGCTTTCAGTCGTTTTTACCTGCAGATATATTTGTTTGTTTTAAAGCCAATAGGATTATAAGCAGCAGAGGAGGACTTTAAAACTTTATTTTCTTTCTCAAGTGTGTATTTCTTAAAAGTATAGCTAAGTACAAACTTTAAATGAGCAACTTATAATCTTTTAACAAAATACCATATTGTTTGAAAAGGCAAATTTGTGCTGGAATATATCTTAATATTTTCGTGTTTGACTCTACTTTTCGATGTAACATCTTGAATATTTTATTGCGTCTCTCAGTTTAATCCAAAAAAAAAAAAAAATCAAATTTACACTGAAAAATAATTTTCTGTTGATTAATAAATTGCTGACTCTGCTCTCCAGGTACCAAACAAAAGGATAATTAAATGAATATGTGATTAGGGAATAATTGGAGAGATTGTCTGCTTCATATGATGTCTGCTATCCAGACTCATCAAGCTGTTTCTGCATACGTGTTTTACTTTCTGAACAGTTAAAATGTGTGTTTATGACTTTATTGTGAAAAACACTCCCTGGTGTAAGCGTGTCGTGTGTTTGCTCTGCAGCGTGTCGTTTGCGGTCGAGTCGGTCGGCCGGGTCGCTCCTGCTTCTCCTCCTGCTGCTGCTGGCAGACTCATCGGCTTCTTCAGCTGCTCTGAAGGATGACCGCCGCATGGCTCGCTGCTGAATCCCGGTGAACGAACGGCGTCTCATGTCCAAACGGCGGAAGGATGGCTCATGGCAAAGTGACCATCACGGTGGACGAGTACAGCTCCAACCCCACGCAGGCCTTCACGCACTACAACATCAACCAGAGCCGCTTCCAACCTCCACACGTCCACATGTGAGTGCACGCGGTGACACACACACACACACACTAGCGATGTACATGAATAATCGATTATTTTAATATTCGAAGTGGTCAACAGCGGCGAATATTTTTTAAAAAATCGACTAATTTTTTGGGGGCATTTATTTTTTACGTTGCAGAGAAGCGGAACTAAGTTTGGGGTGCTGTTTCTGCCCGTGTGCTGCACCTTGGCCTAAGTGTCCGTGGCGAGCAGCTGCCCGACACATTTTACTTTCACTTTCAAATGGACTTTTGTAGCACAGGACTGGTTAGGTGCTCAGAGAGACTCTTCTTGCCCAGTAGAAGTGTGTTCCTGCAGCTTAGTCAGTGTGAGGCAGATGTCGGCGGTAAAACGAAGCAAAGTGTGGCATTATTTTACTGATGGGATGAAGCCATCTTTCTACACTTCTACCAATGAGCATCATTTACAACATCGTCACAAAAATGTTGAAATTCATCAGCAAAAAGACCAAACTGGGGCGACAACGAACATATTCAGGTAGATATGTTCAGTAAAGTCTGAAAAAGCGTTTAAAGTGTTTTTAAAAAATTAAAGGACTATACCACCATTTTACATGTTTGAGTCTAAAATATTCAATTTTCATACATGTAACGTTACTGACAATCATTTCCAAAACATACTACTGGAACGGTGAATTAAAAATGTTTTTCCTACCTTCCAGACCTCCATTGGTTTCAGTTCATTCTGCTATTAAAATCAACTTGTTGATACTGTAAACGTTCTTGGGATAGGTAATCCATCATCACCAACAAGACGTGTATTCAGGTTTTTTTAGAAGTTATGTAATTTTAGTGTTTAAGCTCAATAAAAAGCGTGGAGTGAATGTATGCCTCCACCGGGGAATATAGTCCCAAAAGAAGACCTGCGTTTATGGAAAAATTTAAAGGACCGTGACTTCATAAGGCTGTGTAACTATTAGCAGGAGAAACATGGATTTTTAAGGTGGGTGTATCGCTTGAATATTTGATTTTGAAAGATTAAGAGATTTTGCAAAATATCAGGAAAGCTGAAATACGGTTTTATCCTTTGGGAAATGATTGTCAGTAACGTAACATGTATGAAAATTGAATATATTAGGCTCAAACATGCAAAATGGCCGGTATGGTCCTTTAAGTCTGATGACTTGTGCAAAAAGGTCTGTTTCTGCTGTTATTTTTTTTGTGGCCTCAGACTGTCACACGCAGCAATAATGTGAAGATTCAAGTAATTTCAGCTTCTTAATCATCCACACAGTAAAGAAAAAAGGATTCAGATCATGATATGGTGTCATTGTTTTTGCTGTGATTTGATTGGCTAACGGTCAGCATACGGTGGCCGGCGAGGACAAGCGGAAAACGAAAGCGTGAGCCGAACATTTTTATTTAGCAAAGCAAGTTTTACACAAATGCAGAATTTAGTAAGCGGAAACATCATAAACACGCTGAAACATGCTGTTCAGGGTTCAGACACTCTTCAGCAGAAGCTGATCTGACTCCAACGCTTTTCCTCGCCATCGTGCCCGTACACGGCGTGGCCGCTGTGTGAGGCGTTGTTGTGGTTGTGTTGTTGCGGTGCACGAACGCTCGGCCTGCTGTTGCTGTTATTTAGCAGAACCGTTATTCAGCTTTGCTCTTGTCTGACGTGGTTTTACGCTGCGTCTCTCATTAGCGGGTCAGAACACCGTGACCCGTCAGCCCCACACACACACACACACACACACACACACACACACACACACACAGCAGAGCTCGGTGTGTTTTATTTGTGGATTCTCATTTACAGCAGTTTTGAGCTTATTTTTTAAAGGTTTGTGATGGTTTGTTCTCTGGTTATGAACTCAACAAAACAGTTTGGAAACGATTTTAAAATGGTTAAAATGTTTTCTTCTTCTAATGTTTACCTGCAGCAGTGACAGGAAGTGATTTGAGGAAAGGACGATGATGATGATGATGATGATTTTTATTTTTATTTAACCTTTATTTATGCATTGAGCATCAAATGCTCTTTTGCAGGAACATCCTGTAGAGACACACACACACACACACACACCTGGAAGCTGCCCAGTACAACCACAGACTCTCTGCTGCCACTGAACAGCTTCACTGGAGCATTTGGGGGTTAGGTGCCTTGCTCAAGGGCACCTCNTGCTGCCACTGAACAGCTTCACTGGAGCATTTGGGGGTTAGGTGCCTTGCTCAAGGGCACCTCAGTAGTGATAATGAGGGAGGGGCAGGTGCTGATCATTCACCTCCACAACCGAACCAGCAACCCCTCAGTCACAAGTCTAACGTTTAGGTCACCACTGCCCCGATGGTGATGGTGGTGGTGATGNACCCCTCAGTCACAAGTCTAACGTTTAGGTCACCACTGCCCCGATGGTGATGGTGGTGGTGATGATGATTGTAGTGATGATGATGATGATGATGATGATGATGGTGGTGGTCTTCGCCTTCTGTTTTGTTTGTCATGTCAGTGGATTTGTTTGTTTGTTTCTTAGGTTGAATTTGCTCTTTAGATAATTATTACCTTTTATATTATAATGTTTTGAATTTGCTGTTTTGGATGTTTGATTTTAGGGCGACGATATAAACGATATAAAGTCGCATCGCAATATAATAAAATTTCTGATATAAAAATGAGGAAGTCTTCATAAAGTCGATAGAAAATAGTGCTTGAATATAAGAAGTTAATGACGGCTCAAACAGCCAATAGCTTGTCAGAACTGGAACAAACTAGCCAATCTGGTGGCNGTTAATGACGGCTCAAACAGCCAATAGCTTGTCAGAACTGGAACAAACTAGCCAATCTGGTGGCAGCGTCATAATAAAGCCCGCCCACTTTCTCACAGCTAAACGGTGAACAGCCCGTGTGGTGATATGTGAGCAAACGTCAGACAAAGATGTCAGCAAGATGAAACTCCAGAGGAAAAAAAAAAAAACAAACGATGAGGAAGAAAGTAAAACTCAGCAGCGTTACGTAACAAAGAAATGTAAGCAAGGTGAAAAAATGTTAGTAGTGTGGCGTCATTTTGGTTATTTAAAGGACCATACCGTCCATTTTGCATGTTTGAGCCTAATATATTCAATTTTCATACATGTTACGTTACTGACAATCATTTCCCAAAGCATACTACTGGAACGGTGAATTAAAAATGTTTTTCCTACCTTCCAGACCTCCATTGGTTTCAGTTCATTCTGCTATTAAAATCAACTTGTTGATACTGTAAACGTTCTTGGGATAGGTAATCCATCATCACCAACAAGACGTGTATTCAGGTTTTTTTAGAAGTTATGTAATTTTAGTGTTTAAGCTCAATAAAAAGCGTGGAGTGAATGTATGCCTCCACCGGGGAATATAGTCCCAAAAGAAGACCTGCGTTTATGGAAAAATTTAAAGGACCGTGACTTCATAAGGCTGCGTAACTATTAGCAGGAGAAACATGGATTTTTAAGGTGGGTGTATCACTTGTAATTTCATTATATGTTACGTATAATGACAGTAAAGCTATTCTATTCTATTCTATTCTATTGAATATTTGATTTTAAAAGATTAAGAGATTTAGCAAAATATCAGGAAAACTGAAATATGGTTTTATCCTTTGGGAAATGATTGTCAAACTGAATATATTAGGCACAAACATGCAAAATGGATGGTATGGTCCTTTAAAGTCAGAAACACAGAATAGCTATACTCACTGTAAAATTTGCTGATGAAGCACGGCTGTACAGCAAACATATTTTACCATCTGAAGCTGTTTATTTAATGTGGATTTATTTATTAAGGATGATGCAGTTTGCTGTTTTTATGTTCATGCAATTATTAGTTATTTTTTACATTCAGAACACGCATAAAGAAAATGTTAAAATAAATCTTAAGTTCAAGTGACTTGAAACGCAGCAGAATCTTTGTCATAATTTATATCATGATCAATATCGATCAATATAAAATAAAATATATCATGTTAAAAAATGTTTTCATATCGTCCAGCCCTATTTGGTGGAATGATATATTTCTTTAGATCACGGATGATCGACTCATTTCTGTATTTGCAGTTAGTGGTCCTGCATTAAAGGACCATACCAGTGGTTTTGCATTGTTTGAGCAAAAATAAATTCTACCTGCATACTGCCAGCCATTTTCCAAAACATAAAACTGTTTTAGTTTTTTTTTTTTTTTTTTTNTTTTTTTTTTTTTTTTTGTTATTTTGTCAGATCTGCTAATTGTCAAAATCAAATGTTCAGCAGAAACACCTTAAAATTCAACGTTTCCCCCGCTAACACGATGAATGGAGAAGTAAGTTTTAATGCAGTTTGAAGCGTAGAGGTCTGAGAATTCACCAGGGAATATAGTTATGAGAAAATACTTTTACCAAGAAATTAAAACAAGTGTGTCTTCCACAACCGTGTGTAAGTGTTAGCAGGCTAAACATCGATTTTTAAGGTGGATTTATCACCTGAGCATTTAATTTTGAAAGATTAGGGGATTTGGCGAAATAACACAAAACTAAAATACTGTTTCATATTTGGCTTAAACGTGCAAAAACACCAATATGCTCCTTAAATACGTATAGGTTGTTCATTATTTTAATTTTAGGAAGTAATATTGCAATTAAGGTAATAATGTGGCAGAGGAGGCGGAGCTTATGTTTACAGCAGAAACTGATGATATTAATGCCATTATAGCTTAATGAGAGTAAAGTGAACTAAGGGGTCGTTTGTGGGTCGATGTGTGTTTTGTTAACGTCAGTCAGACTATAAACATTACACACTTCATAATCCTTCCTCTGAAACCACATTCGGGTTTCCTGTGCTCAGCTCGCCTGTGAAGGTGGAAGAGAAGAGCGTCTGCACCGAGCGGAATCAAAATGGCGCCCGATGGGAGCCAACACTTAGAGTTTATGTTACATGAAGACGCGTGGATCATGCAGCCATAAACGCCGTAACGGAGACGCCATGTCAGACAAACCTGATATGGAAGCACGTAAAATCTCTGCAGGGCTACAAGCTAAAAAGGCAAAATTAGCCCCGCCCCTTTCCCAACCACATTACATCACTTTGACGCCCTGAAATGAATTTTGGAGCCCTATGTCTCACATATAAGTTATTTTTATATATTTTAAAAGCAAAAACACTTCCTCTCCTGCAGTTCTGGCTAATGAGGTTGAAGTAAACAGGATTAATATGGGAAATTGTCAGATTATGGCGTGGTGTGAACGCTAACAGGGACTCGTACCTTCCTGCTGGTCTTGGCACCATTGTGCCTCCGTGTTGTTTTGGGATCTGAGCGGAGCACCGGGCTGCAGCATCGCGAGCGGCTCGCTTGGCATTCCCTCAAATGTGGGAAAGGAGACGAGGTCGTCCAGCAGTCATGTCGTCGGTCCGTGTTGACACAGTCACTGAATACTTACACATGTATGAACAACAGACAGTTCATACAACATTTAATATTATATTGACTCTACATTCAGTTTTCCAGGTTTAGAATGCAAAAGGATAAAAACGTATCGCTTATTTTAGGTCTTTTTTGGTTTTTATGCTTCATAATTATGGTGGATTATATTTTTAAATCCTTGGAATGTCCGGTTTGGTTTATTAATACATCATAACTCTTTGATTTGTCAGATTTGCACCTTTTTGAAATTAAAGTTCAGACAGAAAGGCTGCAGAGGAAACTTATATCGAGCATCTTTGGAGTAAAACAGCGATGAGCAAAGTAAAAGAGAAAAACTGGTTGGATGTTAAGAGAGGAAAATCCTGAAACCAACTTCCTGAAAAGCAAAACATCTTCATCTGGAGAAACAAAGATTCTGGATGATTTGCCTTCATGTTTATTTAACAGGAGAGAAAATGACTTTCTAGCTTCTGCCTGTTGGAGTCCAATAAATACTACCAACATAAGGCACGTTAACACTGTCAGGCCAAACGTTTACCAGGGCCGCTTCGTGCCGTTCCGTGCTGCTCCGGACTCGTAGGAACGGTTACCGTTTCTGTTTCTATCTGTGGCGCTGCTAAAACCAGACAGGAAGTGAAAGCAGCACATTTCATGTTTGAAAATGCAGCCAATAGGAGGCGAGAGTACTGCAGCGATCGCTGAAAATTATACTCCGTATCAGCAAAATTACGCCAAAGGGTTAAAATAAAAGGCTTAACTTAAAAAATACCCAACTTATCCTTTGATTAGCTACTATTTAATAAGTATGTATGAACTAGTTGCCACAACTTACCGTAATCATTCACCATCGCTTCCTGTGTAGCCATGGAGGACGCGGAGAAGGGTGGATCTCGTACACCACCGTTCCGCACGGAAAGACGGGATCCTAAAATGCTTCCAAAAGTTCGTAGAATCAGTCTGTTTCCTGGCGGCTCCGCTTTGCTGTTATTGTCCTTCTGGATCCTGGACGTGTGTTTGAGCTTTTTATTTTTTCTCTGCATTGTTTGGAGGTCTGATGAATCCCTGTGCTGTCAGAGGCGGAGTCACAAAACTGATGTAAACCAATCAGTGAACTCCTATGTCATTACTCCGCCTACTCAAACGGTTCTGCTGCGCTGGGCGGTTGTCTTCCCATGCCAAACCGTTTCCAGGTGGAAACACCATTAAACCGTTCCTCTCCGTGCTCAGAACGGTCCGGCCCGACAGAGGAAAAGAGCCTGTACACGACACGGTACTAACAACCATTTTTAAAAGCATAAAACCGTATTTTAGGTTTTATGTTATTTTTCCAAATCCTCTGATCTTTCAAAATCAAACTTTCAGGTCAAACACTCCTGTTAACACTTTCGCACGACTGCAGTAAAAGCCGTCTTCTGGAGTTTCCTGGTGGAGACATACATTTTTTTTTTTACATGTAGTGCTGTTGTTGGATCATTTAAATTAAGTAACTTTGACCAAAAAAAATTAATAGACACCGAGTTTGCTGGGATGGATTATTTATTTCAAACACGTTTCAAGTCTCTACAGTTTTATTTTTTTAAGTCGTACGGAATGAACTGAAACCAGTGGCAGTCTGGAAGGTAGGAACAACAGTAATAAAATTTACCTCTTCAGTAGTAAATTTTGCAAAATGGTTGGTAGTAATGTAATGTTAATGCATGTTGTATTTATGGCGCACAAACATGCAAAATCACCAGTATGGTCCTTTAATAATTCCTGAATAAAACAACATACTGTATTTTAGGACGCAGAAGAGCAATAAAGCATTTCTGTGACACTGATATTTGCGATCGCTTCCTTATGATTTTTAAATGCAAAATGCTGCCGCACCGTTTCTGGAGGTGAAGAGGAAGAGGAAGGGTGAGGAAGAGGATGTGTTGAAGCAGCGGGGGCCTCTCTGTAGATATGTGTTTGGATAAATACATTAGGCTGTTTCCTGGCCTCCACAGAGCCTGCAGTGTTTTACTCTGTCATCCTTAAACTCAGACAGGGAACCCCACTAACACACACACACACACACACACACACACACACACACACACACACACACACNCCCACCCATCCCCCCGCTATGCTAACGTGCTTATAGAATGCGTGCTCTGTTCTGGGAGAGTAAGGCTTGTTTAGATTTGGGAGATAATGATCCCACAGTTCCTCTCTGACTGCATCTACTGCTTTTAGACCTGCAGAAAGTTGCTGCTTCTCTAAAACCACAGAGAGAAAAAAAAAATCAAGTGTTTTTTTTTTTNCCCCCCCCTCACCGCAGCGCTGACGGTCCCTGCTAGACAGAATATTTAGACTTCTGTGATGGAGCACAGCAGCGCCTTTTGTGCTGTGTGGAAGGTATCGTGCTCTGAACCACATATGAAAACATGCCTGTAACACGCACGCACACACACACACACCACACACACACACACACAGTGGCAATTACAAGCTAATGCTTTGGAACGTGACCTTGAAGTCAATGTGGGCTTTCTTTGGAGCATGGGACATTCTCTTTCTCTCTCTCTCTGTCTTTCTTTCTCTCTCTCCCTTCTCTCTGTCTCTCTCTCTCTCCCTCTCTCTCTGTTTCTGTCGCCGTCTCTCTCACTTTCTCTCTCTCCCTCTCCTCTCCCTCTCTTTCTCCTCTCCCGCCCTCCTCTCTCTCCTCTGTCTCTTGCGTCTCTCTCTCTCTCTCTCTCTCTCTCTCTGTGGGCGAGGNTTTTTTTTTTTTTTTTTTTTTTTCCTTCTCGTTTTGGCCCCTTCCTCGCTGTCTAGTGAAATGAAATGCTCAGCAACTTGGAACATATGCTTTGAGTTGGGACGGTAATCGCATCGAATCCAATTTGAGCAGGATCTGAGCCAGAAACACGGGAGGCCGACAGACACAGAGACACAGAGACAGACAGGCAGAGAGACAGACAGACAGACAGGCAGACAGACAGGCAGATAGACAGGCAGACAGACAGACAGGTTTTGCTCTGGTTGAGACTGTAAGACTTTATTTCCCTGAACATTCAGTTTCCTGCGGCCACGTTCACAAAACTTAGAGTCTGACCCGGCGGTAAAAGGCTTCCCCTCACAATTCACATTAAGCTTTCTAATGATAAAACTAGTCACAAAGTGAAAGAGAAGATCTTAAAATGCTAAATTTAAATAAAGCCAATCAGCAGCTACAGATTAGATTCTGTTGGAATCATTTGATCTTCATCACAGATTCATTTACACTTCTCACCTAATGGTTTAAAGGACCATACCGACGATCGTGCATGTTTGAGCCCAATATATACAATCCATATACATTACGTTACTGACAGCCATTTCCCAAAATATAGTACTTTAGCGGTAAATGTTATAATTGTTTTTCCTACCTTCCAGGCTGCCATTGATTTCAGTTCATTCCAGTACAACAGGAATCCCCAACTGGCAGCCAAATCTATCAGTCCCTCAGATGACTTCTCCAAAAATAAAAAATCTTGTACTTTAGTCGGGCTTATCTCAGGATCGCGTGGTCATAAAATGTCACGCTTGGGCTCATTTTGTTTGGGGGAATGTAAGCTTTCCGTAGATATTCATTTATCTCCATTTTATTAAGAAATGATGGTTATAAAACACTGCAGACGCCACAACAGAAGTGCTGGGCCCGGTGCCGGGCCGCTCCGGTCGTAAAGAGTTATGTTTAATTAAATTAAAAAGTTAGTTAAAAATGATGGTTAGTTATGGTTAAAAATGATGGTTAGTTAGTAATGATGGTTAGTTAAAAATGATGGTGATCCAGTGGGGGGGTAGTGACCCTTGGTTTGGCATGTTTGACATAATTTGGCCCTTGGGGAAAACTAGTTGGGAATCCTGCAGCATGACGTAAAAATCAGCTTGTAGAGACTTGAAATGTGCTGAGATAAATAATCCATCACAGAGAACCACGTATCTGTTAGGGTGTTTTTGTTGTACTAACTTCATTTAACCGATCTAACACTGAGCTGCACAGAAGACAGTGTATGTCTCCGCCAAGAAATATAGTCCCGGGAGAAGACGGCCTTTACAGAGAAATTAAAATGACCGTGCCTTCAACAATTGTGCAAAAGTGTTAGAAAGCGAAACATTGAATTTTTAAGAAATATCGCTTTCATTTGATAACTTAATCTCCTTCCTTTCAGTCCCTCCAGGATTTTGCAACGTTTCTTTTTTTTTTTTTTTTTTTTTTTTTTGTGATTTCTGCGGCCAAAAATGCATTTTTTTATGGCAGCTTTTCTGAAAATCTGATACATTTGCGATGTTTTTTTTTTTCATGTTTATTTCATATAAAGCAATAAAAAGTCATACGTATGTGCTCAGTTTTAGGACGATTTTAAGCAGAATACATAATACAAAAACAATTAGAAACATTTAAAGTGCTCAATTTAATTTATTATCCTGTACAAACAGCTCTTTTTCTTACTTTAGCATAATCAAATGGGATTTTACATGGCGCTAATTAGTGTTGCAGTGACTTTTCAATTGCTAACATTTTTAGCATAAGTCAATGGAGTTGAACATAGCGAAAATTAGCGTCACGGCTAGTGGACATTTTGCTGAAATGAAAGTATTTTGGGTTCATTATGAGACTGTGGTGGACATAATGGCATTTGTGTGTGTGTGTGTGTGTGTTGGGGGTGTGAATAAAGTGANTATGAGACTGTGGTGGACATAATGGCATTTGTGTGTGTGTGTGTGTGTGTGTGTGTGTTGGGGGTGTGAATAAAGTGAGAACAGAAAGAAATGGAAATGATTTAAGAGGCGCTGGATTATTTACACGATATTATCATATGTGTATTATTAACATGATATCAGTATTTCATTTTTTAATATTGTCAGTACCGACGCTGCATCCTGAAAACATTTTAGAGCAAATAATGCCTAAATGTTCGTCTGTCTTTCCTTTTGAGGCGTTTATTGATTCTATGAAAAATCATTCAGACCCTGAGCGCTCTGCGTTCATTTCAACACAGCTGGCTGGCTGGAAATCCTTTGAATCCATCAAAAAAAAGAGGATTGAATCATGTTTTTTTTTCCCTGTCTATCTCCACATTTAACAAACTCCTTCTCCTCCACATGCTTTAATTATTCCCGCCCTCTGAATAATTGAGGAGGTTGTAAGTATGAATCATTTAATGACGTTGAGCCAACGCCGCCTGCATCCGTGGCGTTGGTTCTGATACCAGAAGAGCTCGGCCTTCTCATTCATTTTAATGCTGTCCTGCTTTCCTAAACCAACTCCTTCAGGATTTTTATGTGCAGTATTTCCTTTCTTCGTGCGGCGGAATACGATAAAATTCCTTGCAGTTGTGATTTTATCGTCCGTGTTCTTGCTACAAGAGCTTGAGTTTCAGAGTTTCATAAAATATTTTCATAAAAAAATCCATTTTGAACCCTTGTATAGTAAAAACTTGTTGACTGGAAGGAGGGATCTAAGCAGGTCGAGTCACATGACAGGAAATGTTTTTTTTTTAGACATTTCTGTGTTGGTTATAGTAGTTTTTCTGCTCATGTGACTCAATTTTCAAAACTCAAAGGACTTTCTGTGTAAGAAAAGCTGTGAATAAACAAGTTAACACCTTCTTTATGCAAAATCCCTTCAGCATGGGGGCGGGGTTACTGTGAAAATGGAAATGTTCAGATAATTGATAATTTTAATTGTGGTAAATTGATAACGCAACTTGCCATCGAAATATGAACATTTATGAAAAGTTTAATTTACCAGTAAAGTTAAATTAAACTTTTCAGGAGCGTTACAGCTTCTTCACTTTCTCCAGTGTTTGTCAGATTTATTCCATCTTTGTTTTACATCTTTATCTTTACATCGTTAACTGAAGTGATTTTGGAAACACAAATGAGGAAAAAAATCAATTTTCCCACTCTGGCAGATCTGTTTTTTTTTTTTTTTTTTNTTTTTTTTTTTTTTTTGTTTTTTTTTATGATGTGAGGACTTAAACCGCTCGTTTGGGACGAGACAACGAGGTTTGGCTGCTTTTCCTCTCAGGCTTAATCAACTTTTCCTCATTCTTTACCGCATCCATTTATTAATTATTATTTCTAATTATTATTATTAATTATTAACCGAGACACAGTAAAGCTCATATATAACTTTTACATTTAGATTTTTACACTGACATTAATTAATTCTTTCTTTCGTCCTTCCCTGCTTCAACTCACCTGAAAGCATGAACTTCCCCAAATCCCAAACCCCAGGGCCCAGTTGTTCAAAAAGTTTAATCTGGATCAGAATGATCCGGATTTGGAAATCCCATGTTTTGCTATCCAGGATCAGGTAATCCAATTTACTTTTATGCTGGTTTTTCAAAGCAACACTGGACTGGATCACCCTGATCCAGGTACAAACTTTTCAAGATTACCAAATCTGGATTAGCGGTGGAGGAGGAATCTGAGCTGAATTCAGATTTTGTTTTAACGTCTTCATGGCTTTGATATGATCTCAGCGTGGCTTCTTTCCTGTACATGCACAGATCTTGATAATTGCACCACATGTTCCAAACGTTGATTGATTCAGCAGCAGATTCATCGCTGCCTCTGAATGCTGCACCTCAGAGGAACACTTAGAATCTCTGGAATCAGTTTAAAAACATTAACTACACATCTAACTAAAAAACAGAATCTCTGTCTGTGGCACCAGCATCTCTAGAACCCGGCACTGGATGAAGTTAAAATTCGGCAGGTTTATTGCTCAGGACCCAAGGATGTGCAGCGTCACGTGTGAAGTTGTTTAGATGAGCGGTTCTCAGATTGAGCTGTGCTGGTAAAAAGTAGTCCGCATGGCAGCATACGGTCCGGTCCAGCGCCACGGTCTCAACCTGACCCCGTACAGCAAACAGAGCTAGCTTACGAGGACTAAATTATGGCAGGCTGCGGTGCACACCATAAAGTCTGGCCCGTTCTGAACAGGCACGTTTTGCACTAGTTTAATCAATGAATCTTTTCAGCTCTAATATCTAAATCCAGGATTATTAATCAGTGACGTGTGAAAAGAAATAGAATTTACACTGCTTCCTGTTTTATTTCCCTGCAAAGCGTTTATGGAGGAGCCTCAGTCAGGCTTCGTCTCTGGTGGGAACATCGAGCCAGGCCCGTTTTGTGTTTTTTTTTTTTTTTTNTCTGGTGGCCCGCCGCTGCCTGCCAGCCAGCGCGGAGGGCTTTGTAACCAGAGAAGCCTTGATTAAGTTCCCTGAGCTGCTGCTGCAGCCTGGCGGGACGACGCTGCTGCTGCTGGGGGTTAAGTGACAGTTGACATTGGACAGGTCTGTTGTTTTTTGGAGGCTGAAGCCCATTTGATGTCTTTGAGACGTCGGCCTCTGTGCCCCTGAGCCTGGCATCGCAGGGGATCTGCCGATGATGTCACTTCCCCACTCGATATGAAAAAAAGAGGTAAACTTCTTCTGTTGGCGAGCCTGCTTCTTCTCAAAACGACAAATCGCCGTTCGTGCTGTTTTCACGTGACGCTCATTATAAACTGAGTCGGTTTGCTTTTAATCCCTTTTCAGTTTGTTACTAAAGAGAAAATAACACACTTTAATTCATCTTTACTTTAGTGGATTAATTGATTAGTTGATAGAGGGAAAGTTCATCCAAGCAGTTTTAATGATCAATTATTCGTTTTAGTCAATTTATTTATAAGTACATTTAAATGCCTTAAAGTTGACCAAAGTGCTGTTCAACTATAAAACACAAATAAATAAAACCAATAAAGGAATAAAACACAATAAAACAGCAAAACACAACCATAAAAACATGAAGCAGAACTCAAATGTCAGGCTGGTTTTAAAAGGCCAAGGAGAATAAATAAAGCTTCAGCTGTGACTTAAAAGTCATCAGTGCTGCTCCTCCTGATGTGGAGGAATAAACTATTCCAAAGTTTCGGAGCAGCTTCCACAAAGACACGGTCCCCATTAAAGGACCATACCACCCATTTTGCAGGTGTGAGTCTAATATATTCAGTTTTCATACATGTTACGTTACTGACAGTCATTTCCCAAAGGATAAAACCGTATTTCAGCTTTCCTGATATTTTGCTAAATCTCTTAATCTTTCAAAATCAAATATTCAAGTGATACACCCACCTTAAAAATCCATGTTTCTCCTGCTAATAGTTACACAGCCTTATGAAGTCACGGTCCTTTAAATTTTTCCATAAACGCAGGTCTTCTTTTGGGACTATATTCCCCGGTGGAGGCATACATTCACTCCACGCTTTTTATTGAGCTTAAACACTAAAATTACATAACTTCTAAAAAAACCTGAATACACGTCTTGTTGGTGATGATGGATTACCTATCCCAAGAACGTTTACAGTATCAACAAGTTGATTTTAATAGAGAATGAACTGAAACCAATGGAGGTCTGGAAGGTAGGAAAAACATTTTTAATTCACTGTTCCAGTAGTATGCTTTGGGAAATGATTGTCAGTAATGTTATGTGTATGAAAATTGAATATATTTGGCTCAAACATGCATGATCACCGGTATGGTCCTTTAAGCTTCACTCTGGATCTTGGAATGACCAAAGTCATGTTTTTGTCAGATATCAGGCAAAAATACCAAAAATTAGCTTTTTCCAGCTTCTGAAATGTGAGAATTTGCTGTTTTTCTTCCTGTTTAATACCTTTGAGTTTTTAGACTGAATAAGCCTTTGTCACTTTTTTCACTCTGTAATCTATAGATTGATTGATAGATTTTTTTTGTTTGTAATCAAAATTATAATTGTAATTAAAATAGACATGAGTTGCAGCCATAACTTCATATTCCAATCAAAACTCATGTGGAAATCTCAGAATTGTAACAAGTCACATCTAAAATCTGTCTTAATTGAATCCCAAAGAGCTCTTAAAATCAATATATTATCAATAGCAATATTGTAATGTGAGATTATAAATCATCTAGGAGTTTGGTTATTATATTATTATTATGATGCAGCTTAAATTGTCTTTTTCTGGTCTTTAGAAGCTGGATGAAAGTTAACATAAAAAAATAATAATCTGGCTGTTGTATCTTGAAGCCGTTTATCTGCAGCATCGTTCTGAACACAGAATTTGGCTGATTTTTACTCTGCTCACGTGAATCTCTCATGGTGTTTTTGATGCCGTGTTGTTTGTCCAGCTGTCCCTGCAGCAGTTTGCTGGTCGTGTTCGTCCCCGCGGCCGCAGCGTTTCCTCTCTCAGCCTCCCGTCAGCAGCCGGCCGGCCCGTCGGCAGCACAATTAAGCGCGGCGCCGTAATGAAAGCAGTGTTAGCAGAATCAATTTACTTCTCAGTGCAGCGCCGGAAGGTTCCTCCTGCGCTGATCTTCCACGCAAGCTTTGTGCCATTCTTACACATTACAGCAGGAGGGACGAGGAGGACAAATGAAGTAAAAGCGGCAGAACGCCATACTATTTTCTTTAACCCCTTGTACCTGAGCCGTCCCGGTACCGGGATTTTAATGATGTTTTCATGAAATACCATTCACAGACGGCATATTGGTCAACCAACTAACGCGACAGCTGACTATGTGAGTTTTAGGGTTACGTAAGGTTCCAAATGAGTGGTCACATGACCCGGGGAACCAATAGTTACTGAGTT